>JANHFK010006639.1:4833-18030 GCA_036250565.1 Sibynophis collaris
TAATTGCTCTCGGCCATTTTCGGCCTAGGAGCCGTAGTTTAAGGATGAGTGCAATATAAAAAATGCAAAAATACAAACATTTCTCCACGGACCACCAAATTTTTCCCAGGGACCACCAGTGGTCCCCGGACCACTGGTTGGTGACCACTGCTTTAGAAGCTGTTTTTCAGCCCTAATGAGGTGCTAGCTAGTGATGATTTTCTATGCTTCTCCTGCTTTTTTCATTGCTTCTCTCTCCGAGGATCAGCTGTGCTTTAGAAGCTGTTTTTTATCCCCAACTAGGGGATAAAAATCAGCTCTCAAAAGAAGCAAACTAATGTGCTGAAGCTGACCAGTCTAAGGACATTAGCCAGATGAATATCTGATAGGCAGAATTCCCCGTCCCTATTTTCCTCTCCCAAAACTAAGGCTTATACTCCCCAAAATACAGTATTTACTCACTACTTAGATATACTTAACCACATTGTTGAAAATTATATTAAAATATTAATTAGTTTAGGGGAAATTAGTTTTTGTAAATTATAAAAATAGCTGTGAAAATAATTTTGTTCCAATTTATTTATTTTCTGTACCTCTAAACAGCCCCAAATTCAGTTCTCTGGATAGTGTAGAAGAATTAAATATATGAAAACATAAAAAATATTATTAACTTGTATATCTTAAAATTAATAATTAAAAAGACTCTTGATCAGTATGATCAGGTTAATAATATTTATCAGTATGGATATATAAACCATACATACAATAAGCATAAGATTATTACAGGAAAGATATTCTGGATGGAAGTATGAAAATATATGTGAAATAAGGATATGTTGTAAATAAACGGTTGCCTTTTTCTTAGACTCCTAAAGAAACACAGTTCATTTTGTCTAATTTTTGTAGTGTGATTTAGCACTATCGATCATACTGGATTTTATTGTTAAATAAGTAAATAAAACATTCCTAAATGTTTTGAAAAATAATTAAAAAGCATTTTAGTCTTTAGGATTAACCTCTATTAAATAAAATGGGTCTGTAACCCTTTTCAAACTTTTTTCTTCTTTCACTTACATATCTGAGAACAACATATTTTGCATTAATATACATGAATGAGCATGAAACCATTTAGAATAGTAATCTTAAACAAGAACCCTCATAAATAAACTGTATTTAGTATTAAAACATGGAAAATATTCTACATTTTTAACTTTATAATAAATATAGCAAAATTATTTTAGAATCCAATCTGAATTGGTCATTGGAACCAAATGTTTGTTCTTCCAATGCTTTTGGACTCGTACTTAAGCCCATCCCCAGTAAACTTCTCAATCTCTAGGACAGTGATGATGAACCTATGTCACACGTGCCACAGGTGGCACTCGGAGCCATATTGGTGGGCACACAAGCGTTGCCCCAGCTCAGCTGCAGCACGCATGCACTTGCCGGTTGCTTGATTTTTGGGCCTTCTGGGCCCAGAAGTTGGAAAACAGGCTGTTTCCAGCCTCTGGAAGGTCTCCAGGGGGGTGAGGAAGGCAGTTTTTGTCCTCCCCAGAGTCCTAGAAAGCCTCTGGAGCCTGGGGAGGGTGAAAAACAGGCCTACCAGGCACACCTTGTCATTGCGTACCAAAAGCAGAAGGAGTGGGTGGAGGGTCTTGTGCGCAAGCGCGGGGGTGCATTGAATTATGGGCATGGGTACGCTCGCACACAACGACCCCGCGCTCCTCCCACTTTTGGCACCTGACGGCAAAAAGGTTAGCCATCACTGCTCTAGAATATGTGCATTGGGCTGTTCTATGCATAGTATTTATGTGGTGCCTGATTGTGTGTGGCTGTTAGTTGTTGAGTGGGGTGTTGATGGTTGGCTTTAAAATCTATGTGATACAAAGATTGCTTGGAGATAGGAGAAACATCTAATGTAATTTACCAGATTCTCTGCATGGACTGGCCCTATGACTATGTAGAACACACAGACCTAAACTCATTGATAGTCTTACATTGCAATGAATAAGGATATGTATTCAATTTCATAGCTACTAAGATTGTTGGCTGATAAGGGACAAAAATAGAGAAATGATTGAAACCTGGGAAACCGTGCCTCATGACAGTCAACAGGAGTGCTGATTTACTACTATCTTACTAGGTACTTAGAAGCCAGCAGCACAAGGAAACAACAATCAAATACTTAATAGCTGGCCATCAACCACCCAATCAACAACTAAAAGCCACACATAACCAGGCACCATTTAAATACTATGCATAGAAGAGCCCAGTGCATATATCCTGTGAGATTGAAAAGATGGGCTCCAGCATGAGTCCAAAAGCTTTGAAGAACAAAGCTGGTCCCGATGACCAACTCAGATTAGATCCTGCAATATTATCCTGGGACATGTATATTTGCCTTCATTTGCAAAATTATTTTGCTACAAGATACAAAATTATATTTTTAATATGAAGGTTATGTATCTGGGCATATAACTGAGCACATGACTAAAAAAATTGTGATTGCCTTCAACACATAGAAATTATTGTAAATATTGATGAGACATATTTCTGTGTGCTCATGAGCTAAGTAGGATCTGTAGAAAAAGAAATTAGATAATTGGCAATGGTATTAACAGACTACAATCATTGAAAAAAGCATCATAAATATAAAATATAAACATCATCAAAATACCTAAGCTTCCCAAAGTTATATCCCATGGTGAACTAATAGGCTGCTCATCTCCTTTGGCTCCTCCTTCCTTATCAGTGCCTTGTATTCCAACTCCTGCAACAGTGCTCACTAACTCCAACCGCAGGTCAATCTAGAATCAATTGTTGATTTATTTTAATAAAAGAGAATATGTGTAACTCAGGGTTGATCTCTGGAATTACTGGCATTTTCTGAGCTTGTTACTAATTACAAACAAACAAACTCAAAGAGCACAAAGAATTGACATTTATTTTTCCAGTAAAGTTTTTAAAATGGTACATCTTTTTATACTGTTAACCATTTTTAACAAAATACCTTTAATACTGTAATATTTATTTTGAACATATTATACTTGTGCAAGCAAGGAGACCTTGTTTGTGTCCTGCTTTATAGTTAGTACCAGATTAGCATATATCTTTAATTTTGAAATAGTTCATATTTAGTGAAGAATTTATATCTTGTCTGCTAGGGGTAACAATGTTTTTTTTTTCAATTAAAACATTAATTGTCATAATGTGATCTGGAGACCCTGGAGGTCCCTGAGAACTTTTCAGGGAGTCCAAAAGTCAAAGATACAAATACTTTAAATTTTATAAATTTTAATTTCTAATTTGCTAATCCATTATATGAACTAAAGCTCTTTGATGTACTCAAACATTTTTAAGAATGTAAAGCGGTCCTGAGACAAAAAATTTTGAGAACCGCTAGATTACATCAAAATATACAAAGCAAATGATTTCTATGAAATGAGATAATAATGTTCATTAACTGAAATAAAAGTTATCCTAATTTAGTATCTATAGGATTAATCCATAATATAAATTAATGACAAAAAAGTTTATGTAAAAAGTATAGAACAGTATAAATGAAAACCTTGCTTTTAAAATCTTAATTCTAAGGGTAGTGAGTAGACATGGTAATCATTTCAGATGTTACAACTCAATAGAAAGTACTAACATGGAAAGTTTGGAACTTCTTACTAACACTACATGACAAGTAAAGATGATTTCATATATGCAGAATCTAAGTTGGTTGGAGACTATTATCAGCACCAAGATACCGATATTTTGCAACGCCAATGAAAATAAGGTTTGATATGGAACATATTAATAAGGTTTGATATGGAACATATTAATAAGGTTTGATATGGAACATATAAAATGGTTTTCAATGGAAAGAATATAAATGAGATACAAGGCATGCACACATTGTTCTATGCAGAAACAACTGATTTCTAATGGTCCATGCCCTTGTTTCACAACTGCCTCAGACAGTGATTGTTCGCAGTTATAACAGTGATAAAAAGTAACATTTGAGACCAGTGTCTTCATTTAGGAATAAAAATATATGAAAAAGAGTCTGTGCAGCATCTCTCTGTCATGTGTTTGTCATTAAAATCAGCTCATATGTGTTGTCCTATGCCTGACCTGTTTTCTCTCACCATCCCACCTCTTTGCAGAGTGAAGAGATTGCCTGAACATGTTCCTTCTTCCTGAGTTGCTTTTCTCTGCAGTGCAGCTCTTTCCTGAAAGGTGCTAACTGCAAGTTAACGAACTCAGATCTGTGACCTTAATTAGTTGATTAGAACTCTCCTACTGTCTGCTGCTGACAAGAATGTAATCAATTTCACAATGAAGGCTTTTTGGCTCCTAAGCGGCTCACACCGCAAGTGTATAGCGGGTGCTTACTCACTAATAATTTTTTCCACTCCACTGAATGTAAATGCAAACATTAATTTCCTTCTTACTAATTATCCTAGCATTGTGAGTGTGTTTCAAAGGGTGGGAGAGTGGTTTAAAAAAAAGACTATTAAATTTGTCCTTTTACTCATCTTCTTTGTGTGTGAACATTCTTCACTGTTGGGACTCGACCCGTTGTTTGGAGCCATATCGCTCCAATGCCGTAAAGCAAAGGAAAGTTGAAGTAAAATAATAAGAACAGTTGTCATCATGTGACAAGGTGGTTAATCCCAATTGCATTTGCTAAATGAGAATTACCTACATTTGGTAAATTGCTTTAAAAGCTGATACAAAAAGAAAAATAATACTTTTTTCTACCTACTTGGAATAAATATATATATTTAGGAATACTATTGCTGGTCACATTGCATAGTCCTTGAATAATTGTGTCAGCGTTGTTTTTTATCAATAAAAAAATTCAAAGCAAGGACCAGGTTAGGGACAGATTGTCTATGTTGCTGCTAAATTACTACTGACATGATAGAACATAATCAATCAATTTACCTTTCTAATTAGATGGTTTTCTGTATCTGCTACATAAATAATACTGTTCTTTATGGCAACTCCTTGTGGAGAATTGAATGATGCTTCTGAAAAATTTCCATCATTTCTTCCTCTGTCTGGTCCTTGAACAAAAATAACATAAAACAAGAGTATAACTTTGGCTAGAGGTCAACAAGGGATACGCAAGTCATGTCAGATTTAGGTTGCAAAGAATTTTATTTTACATTAATTAGAACAGCAATACAGCTGTGGTCTAATAAAACCAAATCAATATTAGTCGATAAGTTTAATATTTTTCCACAGAAAAGCGTAGATTTTAAACTGCAGAATTCTTAAACTTATAGAATGCCTTGCAAAATAATCTATTAATCTTTAAACTTTAATAAATAAACACACACATTTATTGCATCTACAACCATTTCCTTTAAAGATTCAACTTTCAAAGACAAGGAATTGTATAATACAATGCAAAATGGAATGCAATGCCAAGAAAACATGCAGTTAGCTACGTGCTACAATAAGCGACCACTAATTGAATTTCATAGAGTGTACTGCTCATGTTATTTGTAATATACCAGTTTCTAGTCTGAAAAACGTGGTATCATTTTCATGACTTATTACATTTTGTATGGTTATTAGATCTCAGAATTAGATAATTATTTATTTGCAACTCCATATACACTCAAAGAAGCATTTTGTAGGACTGGAAACTAATTTTAATATAGCTGATATCGTTTGCAATATTAAAGAATTGTAGAAGACAGACAGAATTCAGGATTTGCCATGAGAGTTGTCGAGGTAAAATGCAAGGTTTTAAAATAATTTTATTTCAATCATTAATAACAAAACAAAACAATAAAGTATCAGATCTTTAAATATATTTAATTACCCTTACCTCCAATGATGTGCAAAATGTGACCATTTTTCCCCACAACCAAGATCCTATGATGTCCAGTATCTGCTATTACCAAGTTTTTTTCAGAACTATCTACTGCAATTTTCCCAGGGAACAGCAAAGGTGAAGATGACAAAGAGTCTCTATATAGCTGTGTTCTAATTCTATTACTATTAATTTGCCTTTGTTCCTTGTAGTATTTTAAGGCTATAGATGTAAATAGAAATAGTTTGTCCTTGTGCCCTTCGCCAATCAGACTGAACAAGATATTGCCACGAGGTCCAACAATTACCAAGGTTGGCCAGCAGGATACTTCTAGCTCATGCCAGAGGGTTGCATTAACATCATTTACTACAGGATGAGTGATGTTATATCTAAGAACAGCACTTTTGATGTTATCCAAAACTTTTTCATTTGGAAATTTTGCTGAGTGAACACCTATAACAAGGACACCATCTGAAAGCAAGATAAGAAACAAACAATACGATTTATGGCATTGACAATGAAATATTTAAATATTATATATACATAAATAGAATTTGAAGCTACACTCAAAATGTATTTTCAACTGCATTTCTATAAGGCAGGTAAAGTAAAATCCCTGTAGTTAAGTGTGTTTGCCCATGTGGGGTTGGGGACTGTAACTTTCTCAGACTTATTATTATTACATTGTAAATTTTATGGGGTCAACCTACATTTGTAAATGGAGAGGCAAAACTGCCAATTTTTTCATATGTGTCTTTTTGTTAACGTAATTTAGAAGTACGTGAAAGTATTCTTTACAATGCTTTAGAATATTTGGGAGAGGGTAGTGCAACATTGCATTGTAACCACTGTGCCACCATAACATAATAACAATGACACTAAATATATCTATTACAATGCTTTAGAATATTTGGGAGAGGATAGTGCGACTTTGATTTTTTCACATAAGCTGTCAAGAAAGGCATACAGTAGTTTAGAATATATTTCTTTATATTGAGTTAAATTGATTTACAACTAGCTGTCTATCTTGATGGCAATGACAACTTTTAAGTTTCATACACACATTTTTTCCTATTCAATCAGGAATTAATCATGGTCTTTTTGCATGTAAAACAAAGGGCTTACCTATGGTATTCATAAAGATTGGTGGTGTCAAAAGAGCAAGATGAAAGCATTCTGTTCAAAGTGCCGCCTTTGTTGTATGTGTTGATGTTGCACACATACCAAGGAATAGGGCTATGACCGTAATGCTTTAGCTGCCATCTTTCCCCACCCTGGCCCTCAAAGCCCTTGTCTGCTACTAAGTTATCACTTTTTCCTTCTTCACAGAAACAGTATTGTAGTGACGTTCTGTGAGACTAACAATGAAATTTACACATCTTTTGCAATGGAGACAAAAGGTAAATTGATACACTTAGCCAAGATTTCGATCCTATAATTGTTTTAGATTTGTTCAATTACAATTCTGGTTTTTTTAATCTTTATTTTTATTATTACTAGCTGCTTAGAGCGATTTTGAAGGAAAACCTGGATATACATCTAATAAACAAATGTCTATTTTCCTGATTTTTCTTTAAATATGTAACAGCACTTGGGCTCAAATTGCCCCTGCCTAGGCATTATTCTGGAGGTAACACAGAAGAGGTCAAGGATTCTCAAAATAAATTTTAAAAATTCCTAATAAAGCATTAAAATGAGAAAGCCCAAAACTAGAGCCTCAGCATCAAGATTTAAGCTAAGAAAGGGAGCAGCCTCAATCAAGACAAAGCAACAAATAAAACTTGGGAGTCTTGTTTAACACTGCACATATTATAACACACCTTTATGGTGGTTAACATACTGGACAGCTTATGCAATCAACTTCAAAATGACCCCCTACAGTACTTTTTAAAATGAAACTTTACAAACCAGAAGACTGGATAAAAAAATTGGACAGTTCAGCGGGATGTCTGAGGCTATGGTTCTTTGTACTGTGTCTCAAGGTTATTCTCGCAGCCCACTTTACAAGACAGGATGAGACAGATACAGAGAGGAACTGTTATAATGCTCTTCTGAGAAAAAGAAGTCTCAGAAATCTTGTTCATCTTTCTATTATGCAGAGTTGACACAATATCACAGTAAATAACCTTGTGCTCTGTTAAGAGACAGAATCCTAGATCAAAAGAACTGAGGAAATGATATGTCTGATTTCAGTATCCTTTCCCACATGCTTAAGTGACTTTTATATTGTATTTAATTTAATTTATTACCAAGTAGAACAAATGCTTTTAATAGTTTATTTGGTTAGAATTCAATTTTATTATTTTCTTCTATAAAAATGACCTGGTAAAGAGAGTATCAAGGGTATTGCAATAAATAATAAAACATTTCATGCAGTATCTTTTCATTTAAGTTTATAATAAGAGTTCAAAAAGTGATACAAGGGATTTAATAGGAATAAGGATAATGCTGCACTCTGCTTATCATTTTGAAAACATGCAGAAGTCTGCAAGAATTTATAAATTATTCTTTCTTCCTCTTCCTATTTTAAGAATTGAAGATAAGCAGCAGAATTAATGCAGAGACTGGACTTATAGACGTGCTACCATCTGTACCATATAAGTCTAATTTAGTTTTACTACACAAGTGAGAGATGTTATTATTATGTTTTCTTTCACTAAAAAGTGAGTGCTATTTGGTTATGAGTACATATGCATTGAAATGAAGTAATAATAGCAATAGCACTTAGACTTAAATACCGCTTCACAGTGCTTTACAGCCCATTCTAAGCGGTTTACACAATCAGTATATTGCCCCCAACAATCTGGGTTCTCATTTCACCAACCTCGGAAGGATGGAAGGCTGAGTCAACCTTGAGCCAATCAGGATCAAACTGATGGCAGTCAGAAGAGTTAGCCTGCAACACTGCATTGTAACCACTGTGCCACCATCATGTTTTATATTGCTACTATACAAATATAATTTTGCTGCTGAAATGGGATCTGCTAGTTCTACCCCTATTTCTCCTGTTTGCACTTTCATCTGAAAGATAAGCAAAACTTCACAGTTGTTTCAATGCATAGTGAAGCAGTAGACAAAAAAAGAGAATGAATGAAAAATCATAGAACACAACCTGTTGTGTGTTCTGATTTTGTATAAGTCAAAGCAATAATCCAGACACTAGCAATTTGTATTTAGGCAAATCAATTTGATTAGAATAATACGTTTTCTGTTTAAAAGAAAAGTAAGCTATATTTTAGGACAATTTCATTGACAACAGAGCAAAAAAAAAACAAAAAACGGCACAGTAAAATTCTAGGATAAGGCTAGATTTAAAACTGCATTGAAAAAAACACTGGCTCTATCCCAAAGTATTTGTCAAGAAGCATTTCCTCATATAACAGTCCAACAGGTCATTTCCAGGCTGTCAATGTGATAAGAATGTGCATTAGGGTTTAAAATAACCTTGTGAATACCATTATGAATGCAGAATAGCCCTAGCAAGGATAAGACAGGAAAGCATTAGACAAATATGTTAGTTGGCATTAATTCCTGTAGATTTGATGCATGTATCAATATAGACCTACAATTTTTAGGTATGGCATAATAATTAGGCATAATAATTAAACTAACATTGACAATGAAATAATTATCTGTATTTAAGCATCATCTATAATATTAGTGTTAGATTTGAAACAACTACATTTGGAAGAATAATGTGGCATTTTGTAAAATGTATACTTCAGGGCACAACATGCAATTTATGCATGTACTCTTAGACATTTTTCAGACTTTCCGCAATCAGAAAGTACTAGATAATAGTAGATTTTTGGAAAAGGCACACACTACCCAATGAAATCTCTATGTACTGCCTACATTTTCATCTTTAAAAGGATGAGAACATTTTTTTTTGCAATTGAGAATACAATTATGTTTATGTATATTCCCATCTTTATTGTTAAAGGATTTAGAAATGAAGGAGCAACTAAGGAAGGAGGGCCAAATTTTCACTAGCTGATTGTTGGTACATGCAGGAAGGTAAGGCTGAGGTATCAAGCTGGCTCTAGTTCATGACTGAGAAGAGTGTAGTAAAAGTAGAGACAGAGCCTAAAGGCAGAGTCAAGAAGGGAATCGGTTTAGAATTGTTATGTTCCCACAAGCAGTCAAAGTCCAAGCCTTCCTGAAGTCTGTTATCTATCTTTGAACAAAGTATTGACTGGTATAATACCTTTATCAGAGTACTTCTCCTCTAAATCATGAAGATCAGGCAAAATATGGATGCAATTGATGCAGCAGTAGGTAAAGAAATCTAATACCACTACTTTTCCACAAAGATGTTTATATAAAGAAAGTGAACATTCAGTGTTCAGCCACTGTAAATCTGAAATAAAAGCTTTAATTAGTACATTATTTTAAAACATTAAAATAACTAAGCATATTCAGAAATAACAACTAGTGATTCTATTACAAAAAATCATGAATTTCTAAAACAAAAATATTCTTAATATTCAAAATTTATCATTCTTCATAGCTCAGTTAATCTAAATATATACATTTTATTATTCTGTCTATTTAATAGATAACAAAGGATAAAATAAAATTATTCAAGTTAATGTTAAAATAATATAATTATTTGAAGATAAACAAGTATCCATTTACAAAGTTTCTAATTACAAAGTTTCTAATTATAAAGCATAGCACAGATGACATATGTTACAACAATATCAATGTTTTGTTTTCCTATCTGCTTCATCAAATGTAATTCAATATAATGAGATTAGGCACAGAATATCATTAGTACCTTTGTTGAAACAACAAAAGAAGTCTCAAGCGTTTTCAAAAACAATTTTTTTGAAATACATGCAATAAGATCTATGCAGTATAATTTCCAATACAAAAGAAATACATTGAAATGGTTTCAACGTTTAAGGAAAAAGTATGAGAAGTGAATTATAAAACAGTTTATGAAAGAAGAGTGAATTATTGAGATGAAGGGGGAGACTTAAAAAAGAGGTGGCTTGATGGAGTTGATACATTATTCAGAGAAAGATACCAGAAATATTTAAAGCATAGGTAATGGATAAATCAATAACGTAGAAGTAAGGACAGCCTGTGACTAGAAATGTTTATGCAAATAGTAAATTCTTGTTGCTGAAACTATTGCTTTGCTCTGAATGTATAGAAGAGAAAACAGTTTACTCTCTTGAAATCTCCTTTCTCTTCAATCTCTCCATCTGTGATGGGGTGGGGAGAAAAAAATAAGCAATTTCTGTAGGTAATCTCTTCTTTGCCTGATCCTTTCCTGCTGCCAGACAATTACACTACTCTTGATGTATAGAAAATCCAACATCTTACAGGTAATTCTTAATTTATAACAGCCAGTGTGATTGTCTTTGGTAAGTGATCAGATCAAAATTAGCAATAGCACTTAGCCTTAAATACTGCTTCACAGCCCTCTCTAAGTGGTTTACAGAGTCAGCATATTGCACCCAACAATCTGGGTCCTCATTTTACCCACCTCGGAAGGATGGAAGGCTCAGCCAACCTTGAGACTGGTGAGATTTGAACTGCCAAACTGCTGACAGCCAACAGTCAGCAGAAGTAGCCTGCAATATTGCATTCTAACCACTGTGCCACATTGCTTGGTGATGGCAATCTAGGCAGTAGCAGTTCTCTCCAATCTCTGCAGGGGCGGCCCCTCAAAAGTGATTTCAGTAAGCAATCTCTTCTTTGCCTGACCTTTTCACCAGCCAAGAAAAGAGCAGAGCGATTGGAGAGGAAGAGATTGCAAGAGAGAAAGTTGTTTGCTCATATACACACCGAAAGCAATGAATAAATCACTTGCTTCCCTCTCATCTGCAGAATTTAGAAATTAAAGAGGAATATCAAAAGAATAAGCTATCTATGTAGCAAGCTCTTGGCTCTCAGCCCAAACTACTGGCTTGATCACATTGCTTTTTATGTGTACAAGACACTAAACAGGTAACTCAATATTCCAAAGAGTGGGGGAATGGTTAGGAGGCAACAAAACACAACGGTATAAAACTAAGTACTTTTGTCTCTTTCCAGCCCATAAAAATTGTCAAATCATCTATGGCAGGTGTCAAATCATCTATGTCAAACTCAAAAGCCCACAGGCTGGATCAAGCCCACAATGTGATTGGATCCGGCCCGCGGGGCCATTCTGGAAAATGTAAGGGGCTGGCCTGTGTTGCTTCGGCCCGATCTACCAAATGCAGAGGAAACATGCCAGCAGATTGAAAGTGGCATCAAACTATCCTCCCAGTTGGCCCACTCCAGTCGGCCACACCTGCCCAGCCCCCCCTCTGAGGTCAACCACAGCCCTGATGTGGTCCTCAATGAAATTGAATTTGACATGGGATAGATCATTAGATTTCAACCTGTGGTTCCCGAACTCTTGGGGAGGGGGGTGTAATGTCATCACATGAGGTCTGTGAAGACTTGAAGAAATATGATTTAAATCATGAGTTAAGTGTTGGGGGCTCCATGGTGAAGAAAGGTTGAGAACCACTAGGATAGATGATATGACAAGTAAAAGGTTACATAGAGGGCTCAAAATCATACAAAAAAATGCTCATCAATGTTTTTCCATTTAACTGGAGAAATAAGCGGAATGCTATAAATTTCAGTCCTTCATCCTAAGCTTTTCAACATTTTATTAATATGCTGATATATGTATATATGTATGACAATAAATATATAAAACATTTTATTTATCATTTGAATGCTGAGACACTGCTTATGATACAAATTGTGTAAGATCACTAGTGCTGCAGAAGAGAAAAAATGATATTCAAAACAGTATTGATAGGCTGTCAAAGTAGGCTTAAAAATAACAATGTAAATTAATAGAGAATATGTAATATGAAGGATTCATTCACCAAACACCAAAGTATAATTTTGAGGCCTTGTGTAAAAGTATTGCAATGGTAGATTGTTACAAAGCAAATATGAGACAGTGGTGAGATATGACTGAATTAAAAAAAAGAAGCATATACAATTTTAGAGTGCATCAACAGAAGTAGTTTCCAAATTATGGTGCTCACTAAGCAACTCTGAAGGATCCTTGGTACTCTCTGAGTTGTTTGTTTTCTTGTAGACGTTTCATTACCCAAACTAGGCAACATCATCAGTGCTAGTAAGGAATGGGGTTTGCTCTCAATTTATATTCTAGTCAGTGGCTTGTGTTGGTGGGGGAGGTCTTTGAGGTTCTTTGGTTGGACTGTTTACTTTTAGCTTAGGTCCTGTTTACTTCTTGATTGTTGGAACCATTCCTTACTAGCACAGATGTTACCTATTTAGGAAATGAAACATTTGCAAGAAAGCAACCGAGTTCAGGGAGTACCAAGCATCCTTCAGAATTATGCTTAGTGAGTAACATAAATATTACTATTTACCAC
>JANHFK010006641.1:11533-21888 GCA_036250565.1 Sibynophis collaris
TAATAATAATAATAATAATAATAATAATAATAATAATAATAATAATAATAATAATAATAATAATAATAATAATAGTTACACCACCACCACAATAATAATAATTATTATTACACCACCACCACCATCACCAATAGTAATAGCTTCCTTGGGTGCAATCCCAAAACATCTGGAGCTTCAGTTGAACACCGTTAACACCATCAAACAACAACAGCTGTCTGTCTCGGGTCCTTGGGAGGGATTTGACAGATGGATAAAATATGCCAAATCTGGTCTAAACCTCTGGCTGATCATGTGACCAACCATAATCACATAGTTAGTCACACATGGATACAGCTATATAGAAATCATACTTTACCATTCAAACATAACAGCAATAATTTTGTGCCATGAAGGTAGAGTCAACTTCTACTAACTACATGATAGATTTTCTTCAGGATTATTAAACTAGATTAAATGATTAAATGATATCATTTACATCTATTGAGAATTTATATCTGGGGATTTTGAAGACTTAGTAATTTTGTCACTTAGAGAGAAAAGTGTGGCAGTTTTCAAAAAGAAGGTTTTTGAGCAAATAGCTGAAAAACTTCTTATCCTTCCATTTGTTCTATCTACAAATAAAAAGTAAAATAAAAACACAGATGTGCTATCATTATTATACCATTTTGATGACTCTATTCCATTTTATTCACAATTCCATCTGTTAGAAGAAAAATATGGGTATATGGCAACGTTGCTTCACAGATTTCATTTCACAATACAGCACTGAAAAGAACGAGAAAAGGCAGGTAGGAGAAAAGGCAAGGAATCTGTGTTCATTTCTGGCCTTAAGATTCAAAACAGGATTCATTTTTACCAACCTACTATAGAGATGGGAGGGAGATCCGGGATCTTGATTTTGTTGCTATTTATTGCATACTTGTCCGAGTTCTGCTTTTCCTCCAATATCATGTAACAATAGCTGGTTGTAAGCAACATGCCGCAAAGAAGGACGCTCAGGAGAAAGTTCTTATATTCCATTCTGGAAGGCAGAAAAGAAAATATGTTTTTGCTAAGGTTTCGGAGGTAGGTCATATATCAAAAGTATAGCCATTTTTTTTAAAAGCAGCTGTGTTTCTTTGTCCTCCCTCTTCACTTATCACTTCTTCGCCATAATGGACAATTCCAGTTTTAGTCTGTTACAACAAAGCAGAAAAGTGTAGAAAGGTGCATTCAAAATTGATTAAAATGAGATGAGAACATATTTGATCAACCGAGTTAAATAATTATTGCATAAAGAAGCAGTTTTAAATCCCTTTTCATCCTTTCTTCAATATGCCAATGCGCCTGAGTGTATACGTGTCTTTGCAAGAAGCAGTTCTGAATCATCTAATAAATCCCTCTGTGAACACTGAAGCTCAAAAACCAATATAATTCTCATAAGCATCATTTACATATTTGATTGTGGTCTCCATAATGTCACAGCGGTGACATGTTAGATTACCGTTATGAAATTATCTGCAATAAAATTTCAATTAAATAATTCTGCAAAACAAAGTCAGGAACAAAACTAAAATCTTTAGTTTATGCCTTAGAGATAACTTTTGCAAAAAACTCATCTATGCATTGATTTAAAAAGTTGGTTTGGTAAAATATATATGGGTCAAATACAGAAATTCACAATTGGGTGTAGTTTATATATGTTTATTAACTTATATTTTAATTATATTATTTATTTATTTATTAGATTTATTTGGTGCCCATCTTGCCCTGAAGCAGTTCTGGGGGGGGGCTTACAAAATTAAAAGCTATAAAACCGTACAATATTTCTAAAATCAATAACACAGAATTTAGCAAAAAAGCAAAATTATGGAGAAGTTTCATGTTAGGGGCAATGTTAAATTTATTTACATAGCAATTACATTTTAGGTATGTGACATTAGAGCTATTTCAAATTGCACAATTATGTTCTTAAATTTAAAAACCTTGCAGAATGAAACATATCATCATAAAATAATCTGTTCAATAGATAATGTTACAATGTCCATTCCAGTATATGATAAAGCATTCATTTGTCTATCTGGAAAGTAAGATAATTTCTCCTCTGAACATCCATTTCCCTTTTTTTTTAATTCTTGCAATTTTCCTTTATTTTTCTCACACCTTCAAAATACTTTCAATCATCTGGTAAAAGTTTTAACATATAGGCACTCACATATAAATACATAAAATAGGCAAAATGTGTTTGTTAGTCTATCAACAACTAAGATAACATATTGAGTGTCTAGGAATTGTAGTTCATACTTATATATCCAAACCTTTATTTCTTTTTTTGTGTAATAATATTCAGTTAAAAAAAGGAGGGAGGAATAAAATTATTTGCGATAAAAATAAACAAAACATCACCTTAATCTATTAGGAGGCAAATTTGACAATATATTACAGACTATTTTGAAATGCTAGTATTTTCTCTTTTTTTAGCATTGACATAACTCCTATCAAACACTACCTCTATTGATGCAAACAATTACTTCACTTTGTCTATGTAAATATCCAAACATCAGTATAATAATTCTAGATTCCTTAAAGAATAGAAGTTCTAGAATAAAATTTAGATATTTAACAGCCATAGAATTAAAGATGCAGAGAATTGCGCATCAGAAAACGAGAAAGGGTTTTTATCCATAGAACAAAATTGAGTAACAAGGCTGAAACCAACCAATTAGAAAAGAAATAAAAATTTGAACTTGCTGATACAGAAACCAAAATACAAATCAGGTATGGCATGTTTGGGTTTCATTTCTTTCAGAAATGTGTTAATCACAGCCCTTAAAAAACCTTTATGATTACATAGAAAAACAAAAGAACAAAGTAAAAACAAAAGAACAAAGTCCTTCCTAAAGTAGGAAAAACCATTACTCTTACCTTCAACTGACATTTCAAAAATATTACATATATGCAATCTTTATTACAGAAAATACAACCAAATGCAAAAAGCAACAAAAAAGAAATTAAAAAATGCAGAATTTCTAAAGAGATATTAAATGCATATTTAATCCATATTTACATAATCATGTTTTAAAAAGCACCAAATGGAGATTAAAAAATAAAAATAAATACTTCCCCCCAATAAATAAGCCATTGCTTACAATATTGATTTTAAATATAAAAAAAAAGAAAACGAAAAGATGGATAGAAAGATAATTCCAAATATTGTTTGGCTGGTTCTTAATTAATTTTTTCACGGCTACCTTAAAAAAGAAGAATTCCAGGAAATGTTTACAAGTTAAGGGACAGAACTGAAAATTCTGATAGAGAGATTTATCCTACCTAATTGGCAAATGACTATTGTACTCACTACTCACTAGTAAAAAATAGAGCAGCTTTTCTCTGTGTTGTCTTCTTGGCTCTAGGAGAACATGGGCAATGCTCCTAGATATTAGGTAGAGGCCCCTCCCTTTTTTCAGGAATCCTGTAATCCACATCTGTTTGTACCATACCTGGGCTGGCTTGTTCTTATTATGGCCCACAATTTAATTTGCTGCATATGGTAATGTGATTTTACTGATGATAATTTATGTGTGTTTATATACATAATACATACATAATACACACACACACACACACACACACACACACATACATATGTAAGTAGTTCTTTGCAGAGCAAATTTGAATTGATTTGGTGTACTTTTAATCAAGAGAGACTTCTACTAACTTTAAGGAAAATGTCACCAGATGCATTTCAGATACAAATAATTTCAAATAATGGAAAAATATTTACTAATACTTCCAGCCCTGATTTCTTTTAATAAGGACCAATCCTGATTGCTGCCTAAGAAGAAAATTACTGTGCAAAATAAACAAAATTATTTTTTAGCCTTTTTCTTGTATTAATTTGAGAAAGAAATGATAAGTTAGTGATTGGCTACAATAGAAAGAGCAAATAACCTACTTGAAACATTTATTTTAAAAGTCTTTTTTCCCCCCTAATATTGATCAGCAAGATAATTTCAATATATTATAAAACTGTTTTAACAGCACTCTTTTAAAATAATTTCCAATGTCTAGGAATAATTATCAATAATATACTCCTAACATTTTTGTTTCGGTAAACAAAAAATAATAATTTGGAGATAGTAGGAGACATTTGAGCATTTCTCTTAAATACCTTGAGCCTAGGCAGTCCAAGGAAACAACAACCGGTCAACACCATCAACCGGCCATCAACACCCCAATTAACAACTAAAAGCAACACACAACCAGAAACCACATAAATACTACATTCTGGAGAGAATTTCCCTGAGGATGGGTTTCAGCACAAGTCTGAAAGCATGGAAGACTAACATTTGTGACTGGCTCAAATTAGATCCTGCAACATTATTCTGGGACCTGTATATTTGCCTTCATTTGTAAGCTTGGATTTCTCTTTCTGTTTCGGACAGCAAGGAAGCTTTCATAATGCCTCTGATCTTTGGATGTCTCTGTATGGATTATTAATGGAGTCTTTAATTTTCCAGAAAACAATTCTGGGAAGAGAATTTATGGTTGAGGATGTTTGCATTTGGGATTCTTGGATATTGACAATGGCAGTGCTTCTCCCTGTTTTTATCTTCATCCTGTTGCATCATACTGTTTATTACTTTGATTTATGCTCTATGTTTCTACTCAAAGGCAGCTATCAAAGTAAACAAAGAAAGTTATTTTATATTATGAACTCTGCCAACTCATCCAGTTTTCTCCATGTCAATTTTTAACTCCTGACTTTATGTGTTAATTTTCAAAAGCAGTGTATTGTTTGTTTCTGGTGCTAAGAGAGAGATTCATCTATCTTAAATGATAACAAAATAGGAAACAAACCAAAACACTGAGGTGGAGTTAACCAAGGTCAGGTTTAAAAAAATGGTTCTTTATAAATCTTATAATTTATTGAAGTTTCATCTTGAAACTTTCAAATAATCGTTACTGAAGATGGGAGTGAAGGAACTGCCAATTCATTAAAACTGATTCTCAGGTTAAGGCAGTGCTCATTAATCAAATAAAAAAGTTATTTGCAAATAGTTTGCTTTTACAATACAACGGTATAAAAGTAGTCCTCGACTTATGACCAAAATGGAATCCAAAATTTCTCTTGCTAAGCGAAACATTTGTTAAGTGAGTTTATCCCATTTTACAACATTTCTTGCCACAGTTGTTAAGTAAATCATTGTCATTGTTAAATTAGTCAAACTGTGAAGGTTGCAAAAGGGAATCATGTGACCCTGGGATATTGCAACCGTCATAAATTCAATTGCCAAGCATCTGAATTTTGTTCACATGACCATGAGGATGCTACACGATCATAAGTGTGAAAACTGGTCAAAAGTCACTTTTTTTTAGTGCTTTGAGTGTAACTTTGAACAGTCAAGGACTACATGTACTCAGTCAGGAAATATCAAATGAATTGAAGAATTGATACTTTTTTTGTCCCTTTGAGTCAGTGCTGACTCCTGGCAACTGTCTAGTTAAATCCTTGCAGTGTTCTCAGCAAGTTGCATTTTTATTTTATTTATTATTTTATGTATTAAATGTTTTATACTGCCCACCTCTCCATAGGGCAACTGTGGGCATCTTGCAGATTTTTTTAGGAAGTGGTTTAGTATTGCCTCCTTCCATGAGTAGGCTCTACTTACCTTTGCTGCTGGTTCGCAACGGGAGCACGTGCTTTACTCATGCACAGCATTTCTGTGTATGCACAGAACGTCCATGATGATGTCTGGGTAGGTGGGCGGAGCCTCCCGCCACCATTACTACCAGTTTTAAGAACCGGACAGAACTGGTAGGAACCCACTACTACCTCCTTCCTAGGACAAGAAAGAGTGACTGACCTAAGGTCATCCCGCTGGCTTTGTGCCTGAAGTGGGATTAGAACCCATAGTCTCCTAATTTCTAGTCTGGTGCCTTAATCACTAACTACATCAGATTGGTTCATATATCTTTTTATGAGGAAAAAAATATACATCACTTTCTGATTTATTTTTACTGTACAGGAATGTGTGCAATAATTCTCACATACAAAATATGCTTTTGTTCTGACCTAGGCTTCCTGAGTCAATAACATACACCAGTAGTCCCAAAGACCTCTTTAATTTCAATGGTTATGAATTCTGTTCATTCATAGATGAGTTCCAAGTAGTTGTAAAGAGTCCTTCGGAATAAGGCTAATAATCACCCACCTTTATCTCCCTTGACACGCTGCCAAAGATCTAATTGGCAAAGCCACACGGAGTCCAGAATCAAACAAAGCTTCAGACTTTAAACTGAACAGAATTAACAACGTTGCTTCCTGCAAAGGCCCACGTGTCTTTGCTCCTCCTTTATGTCTTATGGAGGGGCCAATCATCTCCAAGCCCTACTCCTGAGTTGTCACTTTTGTTTTAACTGTTCTTGCCTTCTTGCTCCCCCTGTTCCTCTGCCTTGCTGAAGTCCATCTCTGGAGGCAGCACATACCTCCCAGATGGCCCTGGCCCCATCTCTGCCTCCAATGCAGAGCCCTTGTCCGAGACTTCCCCAGACTCCAGGACTGGCCAATGTTCCTTTCCAGCCTCTTCACTGTCCGACTCTGCTGCCAGCCCCGCAGGCTGCTGGTGGACCACAACAGACAGCCTACATCATGTGTCTATGACAAAATTGCCTATTGCTAGGAAAGACAACATGAAGAGTACATTAATAAGTTTATCACAAGCTACATGTTAGTAGCTTGTTTACAAATTAGTTCAAAGCATAATGAAATTAAAGTAATTACTTAAGATTGCCAGAAAGCCTTCCCCCCTAAACCAGACTCTTCAGAAACATTCTCAATCAACTGTAACATAAGCTTCCTAGGGCTGGCAGATATAAAATTATCTCATAGCAATAGGGTTCAACTTGAGTCCAAAGAAATGTACTGAACTTAACTTAGCCAATTGTTTTTTCTTCCTTCTAGTAGAAAGTTCTTCTGTAGGACACCTATCCTACTGAATGAAATCTATGAGTTAATAGCACTAGCAATAGCACTTCATAGTGCTTCTACAGCCCTCTCTAAGCAGTTTGCAGAGTTAGCATATTGCCCCAACAATCTGGGTCCTCATTTTACCCACCTCAGAAGGATGGAAGGATGAGTCAACCTTGAGCCGGTGAGATTCGATCTGCTGAACTACAGCTTACAGTCAGCTGAAATAGCCTGCAGTACTGCACTCTAACCACTGCACCACCTCGGCTCTGTGTAAACTCATCTAGCATTCTAGCAAAACAAAATAGACATTTCCACTGTCTGATTTTTGGTACGTGATACCAAACTCTGTCGATAACATTTGCAGTAATGTAATTAAGATATGAGGCTTTTTATTATTATTCCAGTTGTACATATTATGGTTTTCTTGCTAAACTCATACAATCTCGTTGCTGTGGAATATAAATACCAAAAGGCAGAGCTCCTGCACTTTAGGACTGACTATGTTATTAAACAGGGTAAAATCTCAGATGACATTATGTGAGTGATAGCAATAGCACTTAGACTTATATAATGCTTCACAGTGCTTTACAGCCCTTTCTAAGCAGTTCACAGAGTCAGCATATTTCCCCCAACAATCTGGGTCCTCATTTTACTGAGCTCGGAAGGATGGAAGACTGAGTCAACCTTGAGTCGGTGAGACTTGAACTGCCAAACTGCTGATAGCTGGCAGTCAGCAGATTTAGCTGGCAGTACTACATTCTTTCTAACCACTGTGCTATCACAGCTCACAATAGTTTTGAAGAATACTCTATACCATATCACCTAACCTGGATGCCATTTATGAGTTGGAAGCCCCTCAGACTCAATAAAAGATGCTATTCCATTATCAACTCTGAAATAATTCTGTTTCTAGTCTTGTTCATGGAGTTTGCAAGGATGTCCAGGGTTTTATTTCAGACAGAACATTCTTAGGCTTGCTTTGATCATGATTCAAAGTACAGGACGTTATCTATGCTTTATCCACTGAGAATCCTTGGACATCATCTCATATAAATGCCTCTGAGGACAGCATAAAACTTCAAATTCTTCTCTGTCAGTTCAGATACTGGCATTCACAAACCATAGCTCATCTCTTAAATCACAGTTTCTCCTACTGAAAATGCTTTACTTTCTTTCACTAGAATTTCTCTGTATAAGAATTCTTATTAAAATAAAACATAGCTGTATTTTCTTCAAAGTTAACTCAATTTTTAGGACACAATACATCATCAAATCTATTGCTTCAGGCTGTGTGTTTGTAATTTTGCATACTTTGTGCTCAGTTGTCAAAATACTATTAATTGCTACCTGATTCTATTTGTAATTGTGAAGTAACACTACCCTAACTTTTATAACCCATCATAGTTAGCGATAATGTATTACATTTGCAGTTGGTAACAGCAAATGTTCTAATGACTGAATCAGACTAGAGATCTTGATCTCCGCCAGCCTAATGACAGGCATTTAATTTTCACTTACATGTTGACTTTACACCATGACAGATTTTAAGTGAAGAGGAATTTCGAAAATGGCTCAACTTTCATCATGAGGCAGAAATAGCTATTGACAACAGAGATGAACTTTTAATGGAAGCAGCACAACATCTGGAAAGTAAACTCACCTTATTAGGTATCTTGAAGTATTTATTCATTCTAGATTAATTAACCTGATAGTTGTGATTACTAATAAATTAGTTATATCTGGCCCTAAAATTACTTGGAAATGGGTCATTATTTAAAACAATTCTTACCTGTATGATTTGTAAAGAAAGGATTATTACCATTGCTGTCTGTGATGCATTTATCCATGCTGTGCATTTGCAATGTATAATCCCCAATATTATTATAGTCATATGCAGTAGTTGGGCCACACATGAAATATACTTTGCAATCATTCTGTCATCCTATCTATGGAAATCTCAATACAGGTTTAAAATTAGTGTTACCTGGTTCTGAGTCAAGGGTAGCCAATGTACCACCTGCTTTGGGCAAGGGTGTGACTAGATGACCTACAAGGTACCTTCCAACCTTTTTAATCTGTAATCTGTAACCTGCCAGTTGCATCTCATAAACTGAAAGCATGAAATCATATCATTCAGGTTTACACTACAGCACATAAGTCTTATATGTCATATCTTCTGAGCACTGATGTAGACAATCTTGCTTCATTATGTTCTATGCTTGTGTCCTATGAAGACCTCTTTGCACCAATCCGGAATCCTATAAACCTCCGCTGTCAGTCACAGTTTAGCTATCCAGGTTTTATGTGATAGTTTGTATTCAATATATAATACTTAAAATTTCCAATAACATTATATTGATCCCAGTAGGAAAGATGTTATTACTATTTCAGTAATTATTTTCAATGTTCATTTAGTCAAGTTATTTTAATTCTGGAACATCTCAAGACAGGGAATATAAATTTGTGTTGAAACAATAGCTAACCTGTTTAGTAAATGGTTTTCGGTTAAACAGGTCAGCTTTCCATTAGTTTCTCTTTTGTTCTTGTGTAAGTTTTGACCTTTTAAGCTCATCGTCCAGAAGATAATGAAAAGCTAAAACAAATGTTCTCGTGCAATCCTATGCCTCATTGCTCCAGCAGTGGTGCACGATTTGTGTATAATGAATGTATCCCAACCCCAAAGTGCATACAGAACAAACTCTTGGCATACAAACCATTTTGCATAACCCAATTGTAGGAATGAAAAAGATGGTTTATATTCCATAGTCCTAAATAAGAATCTCGTGATCACAACTGTTTTGCAGAGCAATTATTGTGAAATACAACAAAAGTTAAATGTGGGATATGGGTCGCTTTATCACATAGCAATTGTTTCCTAATTATTCCTAATTAATGGCATAGATCCTGGTTACTTGAGGGACCTCCTGTCTCCCGTCATATCTGCCTGGCGTGCTCTGGTTTCCATCGATTAAATACTGCCATTTATCTGGACCCCAGAGGTGTGCCTTCTCCGTGGCAGCAATCAATAACGCTGATTATTTCCTTTTCATAAGGAGCAACAGGGATTGAAGACCGGTTGCAAGAAGGAGTGCCTGATACCATTGCTGCCTTCAAAGAAGCTGGAATCCAAACATGGGTATTAACCGGAGATAAGCAGGAAACAGCTGTCAACATTGCCTATTCTTGCAAACTTCTAGACCAAAGAGACACTGTCTTTACCATTAATACAGAAAGTAAGGTAGGTCCTAATGGCCAGCAGGGAGAATATGCCATGATGGGTACCGTATTTTTCGGAGTATAAGACACACTTTTTTCCATCCTAAAAGGGGGTGAAAATTTGGATGCGTCTTATACAACGAATGTAGCCCTGCCCTCCCACTGGCTCCCACCCTTTGGCCTCTGC
>JANHFK010006643.1:172963-183972 GCA_036250565.1 Sibynophis collaris
CGTGAATGTATAATCACATATTGATAGTTAATTGGTAATAATAGAATTAAACTTAAATTAAGAGCTGTGATCGCAAAGGGGATGACTAGGGAATTTGAATTTGAAACATGTTAAAAGTACTAAATGAAAAGATATACTGGGTTTTTTGCTTCATCTACAAAATAATGTTGTTATTTGTTTGTGAGAAAATATTTTTTTTAAAAAAAAGTCTAAGTGCTATTGCTATTATCATTGTCTGCTCCTAGATATAAGTCTTTCTCTCCTTGGGCTGTTCATGAAATGGGTGTTGTGTAGAAAATTTGTAATGTACCACATCAGTAAGCATTTCTTGAACCTGAAATGTCCCCTTGTGCACCCACAAAAAAAAAGAATTCAAAACCAAACCAAATGAAAAACTGGAGGGCAGGAGGAGTCTACCCTGTTCAAAATTCCATTTATTCATTTAAGAAAGTTCAGAAGCATGCTGAAAACAGTGTAAGAACCAGTTTCATTTTTATTTTTCTCTCAAATGTGATTACACACATTCATGTGTCTACTAAAATTCTGCACTGTTACATTAAAGATACAGTACGGTAACATTCGATTTGAGGTACTTAGAATTTATAAACATCCTTCATAAATAATGCCATCAGTTGCTATAGACAAGCACTGTTCCAAACATAACTAGATCCAATCGTGTCTGAAATAACGGAATTTAAATTTTTCATTTTTAGGAAATAAACAACGGTGCAATAGGTACTGTAGAAATTAGAATTATTAGTTTAAATTATATGCAGATCAGCTCAAAATATTTTACACTAGAAATCCAGTAATAACTTTCTTTCCCCGTTCAGTTCAGCTCTGCAAGATGATATTCAGAATAATTTCAATATTGTCTATAATATATTTTTTCTCGCTCTCTGGCTCTTTATAGATAAATATATTGGATGGCTCCAGAAGACTAAAGCAATATACAGGTAGTCTTATGACTTACAACCATTAAATGATTATTTTAAGTTACGACAGCACTGAAAAAAGTGACTTATAATCGGTCCCGGTACTTACGACCGTGGTAGCATCCCTGCAGTCACATGACCAGAATTCAGGCACTTGGCAACCAGCATGTCTTTAAGTGTATCCTGGGATCATGTGATACCCATTAGTGGCCTTACCACAAGCAAAGTCAATGGGGGAAGCCAAATTCACTTAATAGTTTTGTAATACCCTTAATAATCGTGATTCGCTTAACAACCATGGCAAGAGAGATCATAAAATTGGCATGGCTCACCTAACAACCAACATTGCTTAAGGACAGAAGTTCCAGCCCCAATTGTGATTGTAAGTTGAAGACTACCTGTATTTATAAATATATTATCCTAACAATTTAGGATATGAACTTTCTATTAAGGGGCAGAAATTTGGGGACAATTCTGTAAAGCTGCTGAGTTATTTCTGCAGTAGGGTTTGATGCTGCAAATCTTCCCATTCTGTCCACAATCTACATAAGGTAACATCATTTCAGTTTACTGAATCCAATTTAGCTTGGATATTAACAGTAGAGGGTCAAAGTTAATATGCCTGAGCACCTGCTGCTAGCAAAACACCAGATAATGGAAACATATTAAGGACCACCCAGTTCAATAAAGAAAAAAAAACCCTCTCTAGTTCAGAAATGCATTCAGCATTCAGAAGAATACTAAATTGAGTGAAGTACAGGTAACTATATTTGTTTTATTCTATTTGGCAAGGAAAATGTAAGTACTCAAAGCTCTTTCCAAGTTGCTCCCTTGGAGGGAACAGACCAAAGGCTAGATAAATATAGTCCTAAAAGTCATATATCATCGTCATAATAACATTGCTATTTAAATAATTGAATCGTCTTTTAAATTTCACTGTATAGCTACAGAACAAAATTTGAAAGTTTCTTCATTGGTAACATGCAAAGAAAATGTTGGCTTCCATCTGCTTATGTGTTCAAGAGCCAATACACACACACACACACACACAGAGCTCATTCCAGGTAGCTTTTTCCTGATCAATATATTAGTACTCAGATTCTTCGTTCTGATTTGACAGATACTTCAAGTAGTCATTTATCTTAACAGCCTCCCAAAGGAGATCTGCTCGGCCCTATTATGCCTTGCTATTAGACTGGTAGTGAAGTCAATTTTTATTCCAAGCTTTTACAAAATACCTCTTTAAAGCTGTTATTAGCTGCAGCTACTACCTTTTAGTTTTTAAATTCTGATTTTCTCAATATTTTCTAACATTTAATATATGCTCTTTTAGAATTTAGAAAGGCAGGTTATGTATGCTGAAAATAATGAGCTAACATTAGGAGCCGTTCCAGATTCAACTAAAAGGCGTTATAACTGCAAAAATAACCTTCATACTATATAATGCGTATAGTATATAGTTGACTGCTTAAAGTTGCAGCTCAGCACACTTACCAAAAATTATTCCTAGGGAAGCCAGCAAAATTAATGCCTGAACAGACATATGTAGGATTGCATACAGGGGCACTAAACATCAGGAAAAAAATACAAATATTCGGTCGTATAGACATGGTCACAAACTACTGCAGAGATTTCTTATCTTATTCAAGGATCTTGTGAAATTCATTAATGTTTTTAGTTTTCATAGTTCCAGAGAAAAAGTATAAATACCTTTCTAGTATTCATCCTTGAAAATAAGTCATTTCAAAACAAAAAGCAACATGAGAATTGGAAATCAAATTCAATACATTTAAAACTCTGAACCCATCTCATTTCCCCCAAATTTGGGCTACTACAACTTAACTATCTTACTTGGAGATCTGCCTACTGCTCCACTTATTTCTCAGGAGTAATTATTTGATTTTACTGCGAAGTAGGACATGCATGTGGCTACCATTTTTGACACCCGATGATATATGCTGTTTTCACTGGCATTGCGTTTGTGGAAAAGAGGAAACAATACATTGAAATGCAGGGAAGAACTTAAAGATAATTTAGGATCACACTATTATATGAGAACTATTTATAAAGGTAAATTAGATATTTACCCATATTTATTCTGGCAAACTGCCTACTTGTAACCCATTATGGGAAAAAAAGAAAGAAGGAAAAATTCAATACATGGGTCTGTGGCCCTAAAAAAGAAAGCTGAGCAATCTGGTGTCAGAGACAATTCATCCCTCTCTTCAGGGATGATTGTGATTATAATAATTCCAGTTTCATTGTTCATCGTCCATCAATATTTACCATAAATACATATTTTCCAGAATAGAACTGAGACCTTTCAAACATCATGTGCTTCACTGGGGTAAAGCTAAAAGTAGCAGTGTACATCTGCCATCTAGAGGCCGAAAGGGCACAGGGCAACTGATGTGACCTATGTCTGGAAACTGGATTCATTTCACCTTAAGGTAATGCCATCAGTCTTCCTTAAATCATGTCATTCATGGTGTTTTTATTTGGCATATCTGAAACATGTAAAATTAATTGGGTTAGGGGAAAAAAAACCTAATTTCTCCCAAATTATCCAGATGTTTTTATCTAGCATTTCCTATAAAGGACCTTGGGCAATTTGTAAGGTCTACCCAACTATAACCTCACGTTGATATTACGCTGAGAGTTAGATTGAGACTAGCTTTTTCCATAAGAAATCAGGAATATGGAGCAAATTTTATGACTGAAAAGAGCTTTGACCTCTGCTCACTCTAGTCTAAATCCAGTGCTTGAATCATAAAGTTGTGAGAATGTAATCCTTTACCTTTCTTTGAAAAGTAACTCCATACCTCTGAGAAATGTAAATAAGTGTTTTTTAAAAAAATAATATTATTTGTGATGGTAAAAATGTAGGGGACACAGGAGTAGCATTTGCTCTTAAGGACAGCTTCTGTTTTGTGGGTATATTTTTAATATGCTGCACTGCTGAGAAACTTACTGCTAAATGTTCTCGTGTTCAAGTATTATTTGGGGCACCACAGATATTTAACGAAACCAGGAATCAGGATTTCAAGTCCCAAAATGTTTTAGGACTCCCAATGGTTATGCTGGCCAGAGAATTTTGAACATTGTTGTTTGAATTCAACAAGAAACCACAAATTAGGAAAAGCCGATATAGGTTGAAGACTGGAGGCATCTACAAGGATATTTGGTGGCATGGGACAGGGGGCAAGAATGATGAAAGCAGTGTTGAATCATCATGATGGAAGCCCCACATGTTGTTACCTATAGAAAAGTAGGAGAACTTGCAATGTGATCGTGTTTTTGTTATTTTACTGAAAACTTTAAATTCTTTGGATACTTCAGAGTTAAAGCCACTACTCTAACAGCTAGGACAATAAAATGTTGTGCTAAGAAGCTACACTGTAGTGAGATGCACTTATATTTACTTTGTGTTAAAAATTGTGTTGTAAACAGAAAACTGGGACAAATCTATTTCAGACTAATACTTAAGTTATTTTCTAGACTGAAACACATAGGGGTTGCTTTTTTGAGGCAGTGTCTTTTATTTCACAAATATGGTATTCATCTATACTTTTATCATCTCTCTCTTTTTTTAAAGCTACCTGCTAACCTGAACCTTTTCTTGTTAGAAATACAGATAGTCCAACCAATTTAAAAAAAATCTGGAAAAGAAAAGCTTGACTGACAATTGAAAAAATCTCCAAAAGTTAGATAAGAAATATTTGTCACAAATATTCCAGATTCTGCAGGGTTTCCAGTTCCAGGTTGCAAAAATCCCACTTGGTATTTTTTGTTTGCATGGCATTTTGCTGCCCAAATTTGATAATCTTATTGTTATCTGTACATAACAAAGCAGTAATTTATACTTGTGCTAAAAAGTATACTTCTGTAGTCAAAGAGAAAACTACAAGCAGATTCACAAGCAATCTTAATAGTCACATTTACACTTAACAATAAACTAAAAAAAATTAAAGTACAGTTTGTTGAAGACATAGTGTACGATAAGTTAAACAAATATTATTTTGTATCAGTCTGGCAAATTTCAAATCCCTTCTGCAACCTGTGTTAAATTACAAATACCAGGAATCCCTTTGTCGCACTGGCTGGAGATAGTGAAAACTATAGAATATGGAGGGAATCAGATGAGAAAAAAAATTAACGTCTAGAAATTTGGGAGACATTTCAAAATTTATAATTGGGTGAATATTCATATTCTAACCAAACTGCATAATGTCCAGTCTACTGGCTCATTCAAAAACAGAGCTTTCAATCCTACTTGCTTCTACTGTTTAAATGTCTCACTAGTTAATTTAAAATGTAAAGTATTAAAATATTCAGCTTTGAATTCTATGGAAAAAAATGTCACTGTATGGTACACTGAATAAATACATTCCATGGCAGTTTCTAACAATTAAAATGCTCCAAACATCTGTATTTTCACTACTTGGAAAAAATTCACGTATTTTTAAAATGGTATTTGGGGAAATAAAACTCACAAAACTCATCATTTGCTTTTTGCTGACACTGGAAATCTAATAGATTTGATTAAATGAAATGTATTTAATCCCTTGAAAAGCAAAGTAACTATCAGAGAGATTTTGTAATAATGCAAATGCCATTATGTAATACTTCAGAGTAGGCTCTCCTTGTATGAAAGGCTTTAGTTGCCATCATTCCTGTCCTGCATGTACTCTGACGATAGTAGGAACTGCACTAATACATCTGGAAGGCTACCAACTAGAGAAGGCTTCCCAGAAGTAATCCCGGGCAAGCAAAAATGTACGAATGCATTTTAAATATTAACAGTTTCCTTGTAAAAGAGCTTTCTAAAAGAAAAAAGGTTAAGGTTAATTAAAAAGCAACTGTCCCCAAAGACCTTGAGTTTTTGCTGTTGTCTTCCATAACATAAATGAAATACGAAATGCCAGTATTTGCAAAGCAATTCAGGGCAAATCACACTTTATTTTTCAATCAGTTGCTATGGCCTTCAAACGGTTGGCATTTGAACACCTATGTTCCCTCTAGAAAACCTCAGCCCAAGCATGGTGATGCTGCAGCTAAAACAGCCTCATTTCTAAGTTTGAGTCGCATCCAAATGGCAAAAGACTAAAGACACTTTTAATTCTGAAGTGTTCAAGAAGCCTACAGCATGGAGGAGCAAAAATAAATAAATCATAAATCAAAATGACAAGAAATAGCAGCAAAGTAGAGACCAGACAAGTTATGTCCCTCGACACACACTGCATGGGGGGAAAATGACAACTTTCTTCACTAATAAGGCATTCCATCTGTGCTAAAGTCGAAAACCTTTAACACTTAATTTGCTAGTGTGATCTTGGGAGCATGTAGTAGAAGAAATACATGTAGACAATAAAGTACAGCAAAAGTTAAAACTGTTCACTGCATTTAGAAGTGTCCCACTTGAACTGATCATATATATCTGCAGATAACAAGCTAAGCATGAAATTGGCCTGAACCAGACACAGTACATCATAGAATCAGAGTGATCTGCTAACCCACCTTTTCTTTCAAGCATAAAAAATAAGTTCTGGAATTTGCCCTCCCTGAACCCCGGTGCCATTGGTGCTGTCTGAGGAACACTGGAATTGCACAGTCACTTTGCCACATTGGACTTCTGTCATTCCTTCTTGCCCAAAATAGCTGAGTTCATTACCATCCAAAATCACACTAGCTGTATAAAAGGTATCTGGTTCGATTTGCACTGGATATTCAAACCACACAGGGAAAGTATTGCTAGATCCATCTGAGAAATACTTGCTTAAGTTTTGTCCAAGGATAACGCCTTGCCGTTTGAGTTCAATCTTAGCACTGTATTCTGCTGATCCGCAGCTGGATCCATAGAGTCCAAACCCAGCAATGAAAACTCTCTTGTCAACAGCAAACTGGATGCTGTCGCACCGGCCCCTGTAGCGCCACTGGTTGCTGCGGTAGGCACATGACTGGAAGCGATGACAGCGCTGAGGGACCAGGCCTTTGCGGGCATTGCTCACAAACTGCAGCTCTGGTTTCTTGGCAGCTGTGTACCAAAGGAAGATATCGTTTGTTTCACTGAGGGTCAGAAGACCAGACTGAGCAGCCCCATTGGCAAAGTCATCCAGGGCCATGGTGGGTATGCGAATGAGATAGAGCGCCTTCCCAAGCACTTTGCGCTTATTTTCAATGCTAGGAGGCAACTCTTGCCGTTGACACTCCGTTTCAGCCCAACTGAGGGCAGCTTCAAAAACCACAATCTCTTTGGCGTTCAGGGTCTCCCTTTGGAGAATGCTTTCAAGGGTTTGGAAATCAATGTCACAGAAGCCTTCCGATTTCAGAGCCAGCTCGGCCTGTGCATCGATCACCTCCCAGCAACGCTCAGTCAAGTCCGGTTCCTCAAATAAGCAGCTCTGGGAAAGCAGCACACAAGCGTTTTTTGCACTCAGGCTCGTCTCTAGGAAATTCACACAGGCCCGGGCGAGATGAGGAACAATGTACTTCTTGGCAGCATAAAGAGTTGCCAGAACCGTATCAGCAGCCAGGTCAATTTCATCACAATAAATGTATCTGTAATAAATAAATATACACGTCATTCTAATATTTTAGCAGATGGGAAGGGGGGTAACATTTTTCTACAATACTGAAAAAAAATAGAAAGAACTTGTCTGGGAAACACTAATGTTTCCTCAATCCCTCAATCCCTCAATCGCAATCCCTCAATCCCTCAATCCCTCAATCGCAACTTGTACACAACAATTTAGGTTGCTGATCAAATAACATCCTCCCTATTTAATAAATTCTTTATCCTCAAAACTTGTATGTTAAGTGTGGGATAATTTACAATCTATGCCGCAAATCACCAGTAGAAGGCAAAACTTGTATGTTTTCTTTTTTCCTTCCACAATTACTGTAATACATAGTTGGCTTGCATACATTTGAGTGATGATTCTTTTATATGGCTAAATTCATTTAGGCAGCAGCCATGACTTGTTTAAAAAAGTGACATAATGGATTTAAATTAGTCTGATGTTGTTTCACAAATCCAAGTGTGAGTTAACAGGAGCTTCTCATTACATCCTTAGCCACAATCTGACCCTGCTTTCTTTGCACCTCACCCTCACATTGAACTTAGGCACAGAGGAATGAAACAAATGCAGTTAGAAAATGAAACTAATCTCTGTGTATAATTCTGACTGAGCTAACCAAGTTTATTTGACAAACCCATCTCCCTAGCTTTGAATGGTGGAAAATTTAAAGGGAACACCTAATTGGTCTATTTACTGTATATATAACTTGATCTACCAGAGCAGCTATTATTTTTGGTGAAATAGTTTGGCAGTGACCACAATGTTAAAATGTCATTGTGGCCAGTTATATCATATACAGCAGATTTTGCAGAGCATATTTTATATGCCTTACAAATGAGCATATAATTCTCAGGATAGTTAAGAACCTGTCAGATTTAAAAAACAAAAACAAAAAAACCCCACATATATTTTTAGTGTTGCATGCTTACATAGATGCACTAGCAAATGGTAAAAAAAGAGAGGAGATTTATGTGGGGTTTTTTTTAAATAACATGTAAGATTTATAAATTCTGATAGGAACAACATGTTTTAAGATGTTGTTCACAAATCTCCCCATGCACGGCTTCTTTTGTATGTCAGCCAATAAAGGTGATTGCAAGCCAACCATTTGAAGAACATAGCAACTGACTGGAAAAAAACGATTCTCCCATTTAATATCACAAATCTTTTGCATCAATTTGGTGAACAATGCCATGGTTCTGTAACTTGCTCTGTGTACATCTCCATATAATACTCCATGGTCATAGTAATACACTATTTGACCTCCCAAAAATGACAAAATGGGTTTAAGAAAATCCCCTACCAATCTAACAATAAACAACTATTTAGATGGGTTTTTTTTAAAAGAACTTTTGCAATGCTGAATTTCTCCCTTTGTTACCCTTAGTATTGGTTGAAACCAATCCTTCTGCCATAAGTCTGTGCATGTGATACTCTTATATACACATTTGTATGTAAGGGAATATACCTGCCCAAATCCACATAATCTAAATAGGATAAAAAATAAAATTGTATTAAATGATGGTTGGCTTGGGATTGCCATCGCTAAGAAATGTGGATGTAAAGTACATCAAGTGACTGCATCACTTGTGACAATCCCAGTAGTCCTAGTTGCTATCTCAACCCCAAGATGTGTGGGGGTTCATTAAGTGGGAAGCAGTGCTACAGGGAGTGGGGAAGCCCTGGGAAGCCCAGTAGGGGGAGGAGGATGTCGTGGCACCATGCAAGTGCAGGAAGAAAATGAGGTAGAGGGTGCAGCACAAGTGCAGAAAGGCCATGGGGTGGAAGGCAGAGTGCAGCAGAGTGCAGAGGGTAGGATGTGCAAGTATAAAAAGGCCATGGGGTGGAGGGCATGATGTAGCATGAATGCAGGAAAACCCAGGGGAACTTACCAGAATGACTTGTGACTTTTCCTGCCAGCTTCCCCATTGACTTTGCTTGTGGGGAAGCCAGCAGGGAAGGTTGCAAATGGTGATAACTTTGATTCCTGCAAGGTTGTAATTGTGAGCCAGGCAGCCAAGTGCCCAGATTGCAATCATGTGACTGCAGGAGTGCAGAAAACCCCAGAGAACTCATAGGAACAGTCATACAACATTTTTTTCAGGACTGTTGTAATTTTGAATAATCGTTGAACTAATGGATGTTAGCCAAGGACTACTTGTAAAAACTACTAATTACACTCAATTGCCTGTCAAATAAGATGTGCCATTTCCAAAATCTGCATATATGAACACTGTCTCGTGCAAACTGTTCTCACTAAAGGACATACACAAATTCCTCCAAAGAGGAAAATTCAGGATGGAGATCGCGTAAGAAGAAAAAGTCATTGTAGTGAAAAGGGATGGAGAAAGAAAGCAACAAAACTGGATGGAAAGAAGAAATGTGGGAAGAGGCATTCAATCAAGAAAAGAGAGAACCCTTGTCTTAATTGTTCCAAAATGGCTAAGTTTACTAAGGAAACAATCTTTCCAAAGCAGCACCTCCAGGTGATGTCTGCATATACTATAAAAAGGATATTTTTATATTCTTAATATGCATCCCAATTTACAGATTTAATTATTTGAAAGAAAAAATACGACAAATCTGCTTGGATGGTACAAAGTCCATCAGAGAAATATTCCACTGCCTTTTCACTTCTCAATTATATTGCCGTTGGACATCCCAAGGAGGGGAAGAAGAGAAGAAAAAGGTTTTGTTTTTACTTGGAACTAAAACCTCTGAGGACATCACACTGATACACAGAGCCATTTTTGCAACCTGCTAATGGTAAAAGAGCTGAACATACAGTGAAGTTATGCCAGTCCAGGTTATAAGATCAATCCTGTCAAAGGACAATACAAATAAAGATTGGACTTGGTTTTGCTCTTGACAAAGACTGATTTGGCTTCTTCGGTGGATCACAGTTAATAGAGACACAGAGTTAACTTTCTTATGAATGCAGCCACCATGACAGAAACAACCTAATAAAAACCGCAGCTTTAATTCCCTGCTCAACCAATTAATAAACTAAAGCTTTGGCAGCTCCATAAATTTTCCACTATGGTAAATTACTGTGAAAGTTACACTGGGGGAGGATGGTGGTGAAGGGAATTGATAACAATGTTCACCACCAACAAAAGATACTTCAGCCACTCAGCCAAATGGATTGTTCTGCCACAAGACAATGCAAAGACCTCTGGCTTAGGTGGCTTTAAAAAGAGTAAACAGGTATTCAATGCCTTTCTGCATTCTTGGTTGATTTAGTGTAAGCTTACTCTATTAATACTTCTGAATTCCAGGAGGAGTGGGAAGACAACAATAATTTCCTGAGTGACTGTCAAAATTGGCAAGACACTCAATTAATTTCTTCTCCTCCCCCATTAGAGTTCTTATAGCCCTTATCAAAATTTCAGAACCCTCAAGGAACAGTATTGGGTTATCTGTTCTAATCGGGTTTTTTTCCTTGTGAATTCAAGTGCTTCAAAGACCTTGTTCTATCACTGTCTACATGCACATT
>JANHFK010006644.1:0-15132 GCA_036250565.1 Sibynophis collaris
ATAGATAGATAGATAGATAGATAGATAGATAGATAGATAGATAGATAGATAGATAGATGATAGATGATAGATAGATACCGTGTTTCCCCAAAAATAAAACCCGGTCTTATTTTCTTTTGACCTTCAAAATAAGTATCAGGGCTTATTTTGGGGGATGAATTTTTTTCAGCATCCCAGAGCAGCCGAAAATGATATTTTGGTTCTGGCCTCTGCTGCCGCAAAAGACGTTGCTGGCGCTCACTGAGCATGCTCTAGGTCAGCAAGCAGGCACAGTTGGAGCCACAGCTGCAGCTTCTTCCTGGTTTAGCTTTGCCCTCAATCAGGAGCAGGATGGTTCATGGCGAAATGGTGGGTGAATTAACTTGCAAAGTATTCCTAAAGCCTCAGCAGGAGGGGAAGCTTGGCGTGGTGGTTCTAAGGTAAGTGGGTGTGGGGGCGCTTGGGGCAGGTCCTCCCCACCCACCCTGCCGTAGCTTGATTTTTTTAAGCCTGTGCTTCACCCCATCTTGTACAACCAGACATTCGGTGGGGCTTAACTAGGGCTTTTTGAGGGGGGGGGTGTGTAGGACTTATTTTAGCCACAGGCATGAAAATCAGACCAGGGCTTGTTTTGCGGGATATTTTCAGGGAAACATGGTAGATGGATGGATGGATGGATAAAATAAATAAATAAATAAATTAAATAAATTAAATAAATAAATAAATAAATAAATAAAATTTTAAAGACTAATTTAGGTTATTGCAGACACTGGGCCTAGGCTAAATAATGCTCTCAAGAATGGAAAAGGGATTTTTATTACTTGGTACAAAGTCATTATATTCTTTAGCCTTTTCTCCCCCTGTTTGCTCTCTTTGAATAACTTAGAAACTCCTGGCAACTGCCTGGACACGACCCTACAGTCCTCTTAGCAGGGATTCAGAAGTAATTGTCATTGCCTAGGGCTGAGACAGTATGTCGGGCCCAAGGTCAACAGGTTGACTTTGTGCCTAACCTGAAACTAAAACTCACAGACTCTTGATTTCTAGCCTGATATCTTAACCACTACACCAAATCAGCTATCTAATTTACATATTTACAAATGACTTTATAGGATCAATCATATTCCTTTTTTAAAAAATCATTTTATGAGAAAAGGAATATTTGCTTAATAGGCTCAAGAGTGCTAAATTATGGCCAATCTACTTATCAAGTACATTTTGTCTGCTTATGTCTATTTGCGTTAAGTTCATTTTATAATCAGCTACTGTTCTCTTCCCTAATCATAGGATCGTATTGTGGCACTGCTAGTCCCTTTAAACTCAATTAAGGCATTCCCAGTGTATGATCTCCTTTTGATTTTTCTGGAGTCTTCTAGCAACTACATTTGGCTTTTTATGTCTTCAGTGAGACAGATAAATAATGTAATGGTAGCATTTTCTAAGAAAAAGATATCAAATCTTTTTATTTAAAAAAAACAAACAAAAAATGCCCTAAACCTCATATTAATTCAGGCTTGAACTGTTCACCCCAGGCATGTCCAGAAACTCATTTTCTAATACTAGATGCAGCATTCTCTGGAGAAAATGTGCCATCTGTTTCCTTATGATGATAAGCTGCTAACTCTGTGCATTATTTATTATATACACCAGTTCATGTTAAGCAATGCTTTTCTTTTTCTCCAGCATTAAGAATTCATCTGGGTAAAAATGGGATATGCATGTTAATAAAATCTGGTATTAGAAGGGGGGGAAAAAGATGAAAACACTGCTTATATTTTCAATTTCTGTCTTTGAAACATGGGATTAACAGTCCTCTGCAATCACTGGAGCAGGAGAGGAGATATGGATTAAGAGCAAGTATCCTGAAGAACATTTCAAAATGTATTTGTAACCCAGCCTTCATCAAATGTAACTCACGATGAAAACTACCACCTTATTTTAATAGAGGTTAAATATTAACAATGACTACTGTCAGTGATGTATAATTATAACTTGAATCTGTATTTTAACAGGCCTATTAGTTTAAATAATATCTGGAGCTTTCTACAAATTTGCTACTAATTCTTGCATTCCTTAGCCCTATTAAGGTTTGCAAAACGAAAACAAAACTGAATAAATGTTGCTACTTTTTAAAAGAAGTACAGTATTTTACTGTGTGTGTGCGCGCGTGCGTAAGTGTGTGCTCGTGCATGTATTAAAATTAATCAAGCAACTGGGCAAGTCAATTTTAGGATACAAAATATACCTGTCAGTAAAGGTCTCTGCATCCATAAATAGAGTGGGATAAATCGCCAGATGAACTGGATTTTAAATGTGTGTTTCTATGTGTACCCATACTCACAGGAAGAATTATATATACATATACATACATAAACTTACACATATTTCTGTATTGGGGGCATGATAACTCAGTGGTTAAATATGTTGAACTTGTCACCTGGAAAGTTGACAGCCCAGATTCAAAACCCAAGCACTGTGGGATCAGCTCCCGTTATTTGCCTCAGCTCCTGCCTACCTAGCAGTTCAAAAGTATGCAAATGTAAGTAGATGAATAGGTACCACTTTGGTGGGAAGGTAACAATGTTCTGTGAGCCTCAGCACATAGTCATGCTGGCCACATGACTTCAGACAATGCTGACTCCCTTGGCTAATAAACAGAGAAAGGCACTGGACAGGGGAAACTTTTCCCTTTATTTCTGTATTATAACATTTTCCACTATCAGATGTTCCCTTACCAAAGTCAACTCTATCTATCACCTTGGGGAGACTAGTGAGTATCCTTCCCTTCTGTGAGATTTAGACTTTCAATATTCTATCAATGTAACCTTATAATAAGGCAGAATTCGTTTATCTGGCCAGGCTTCCTGTTTGGTCTACCTCGCAAGGCTGAAATCAGTCTTTCAAGTTTGAGAATAAATTCCCTCCTCTCCTTTACAGCCAAAACAACTTTGGAGGGTCTGTTTGCCCTGTCCACATTCCTATTGTGGTCTAAGTTGTCTTTTATCCTACTATTTATCCTACTATCCCCCCTTGGCGCTATTTCCCAAGGTTATTCACACACACCTTTACACAATTGCAGCATTACTCAGCCAAGCATGCAAACTCTTTAAAGATACAAGGGTGCCTCTCTATGTCATGGGAAGGGAAGGAAGAGTATAGGGGGATGAAAAATAGAAAATGTTAGGAATGTGTATGTATGCGGACAATGATGAATAAAAACAAGGAGTTGAAAAATCTTGGTATATCCATGTGATTCTTCAAAGGATATTTGGCTCAAGGCTCATGTGCTGGCTCCGCCTGGCCTTTCAAAGATCCTTGCATCTCCCTGCCCACCCCCCTGGTCCCGGCCAGGGTTGCGGGACATCCCCACTGACGACCTGGTTCTGCAGTCCCAGACAGGAACAGGAATGCCACCTCGCTCCACTGGAAAGCCAGAGCCCCTTCCTGGCCTCTGAGATAAGGAGCATGGGCTTTCCCAGGTCTTGGGTTGGGAGGCCAGCAGGTGGGACAGCTTTGCCCCAACTCTTGCTAGGGTGAAGTGCCTCTGCAGCCCACCATCGAGAACAAGCCAGTGCATCCCCCCCCTTCCCGGTTGCTTTCTGGCTGGCAAGCCTCTTACCCCTCGGTGGCGTTTCCATGCTGCACTCTCCTCCAGCCCTCCTGGGCCAGCTCACCTCCCCAACTGCAGCTCCTCCTTTTCCTCCTGGCTGCTCCAGCATCCCAGCCAAGAGCAGCAGCATGAGAACTTCCGCCACCCGCTCCTAGTGGCAGGAACAGCAGGCGGGGTGGCCAGCCACCCACCCAGCAAACCAGTGGTGAAATTCAAAAATTTTCCCTACCAGTTCTGTGGGCGTGGTTTTGTGGGGGGTCCCTGTGACTGAGTGGGCGTGGACAACTCGATGTCACTCACAGCCTCGCCCACTCAGTCACATGACACTCCACCAAGCCAGGCCCACAGAACCCAATAGGGAAAATTTTTGAATTTCTATTCTATTTTCTGCCCAGGTTTGACCTAATCTGTCAAAGGCCTCCCGCTCTCCCTTCGCCATGCATCCTTACCTTCCTCTTGCGACTGGCAGCCAGGAAGGCAAGCCAGGGCTGAGCTGTCACCACTGGGCTCCCTGCCATACCGCTTCTTGAACACAGCGCCGCCACCCTCTGTCCATGCGCCAGCCATGCATGTGCACACCACAGCAGCATCAGGCAATGGTGGGCATGTGTGCAGCTGGTACAGGGCAACAGCAGAAATGTGTTCAAGAAGCGGACTGGCAAGAAACCTGCAGCTGCCATCTCTTTTTTGGTTAAGAAGTGTCCAGCCGCACCAAAAAAAAAGGCTGCAGCTGCAGGCATCTCGAGACAAGGGGGCAAGATGTGGGCTGGCATGGCAGGGAGCCCAGCATTGACAGTTCAGCCCTGGCTTGCCTTCCCTGGCAGCCAGCCACAGGAGAAAGGTAAGGATGCATCATGTGGTAAAGGGAGAGTGGGCAGTGAGCAGGCAGAGGCTCTGGGGCAAGGCGGGAGTCGGGGAATAGTGCATTCCCTCACCCGGTCCTGGTGGGCGGTGGCTCCGGGGCTCCGGGGAATGGCACATCCTTGGCCCCTGGGCCCCAACACAAGACAAAGGGCGAGCAGGTGGCATGCATTGCTTACCTTTGGTGCACTGAGTGGGCAGGGTGACTGGCGATGCGATTAGCTGGGCCGCATGGTGAAGCAACCTATATAGAGTAGGGGTGGATGGGCGGGGCGAGCGGCTGGAAGGGGTGAGCAGAGACCGGGCAAGTGGGTGTCCTGGCGGTCGTGGGCAAGGCCAACCAGGGGTGGTTTTTACTGGTTCGGCGAACCAATTCAAATCGTTCAGTCTGAACTGGTCAATTTTCACCCCTGCAGCAAACCCTGCCCTGCTGCCCTGTGCGCTTCAGCTGGCCAGGCATTCCAGAGTGCAGAAGCGCGTCTTTGATGTAGGCTGGAGGGCTGGGGAAGAAGCCCCCTCAGTGCTGGGAGGGAGGGAAGCCCCAGCCCACCTCTTCTAGCTAGCAGCTCTGCTCCCCTTGATCTTCTGGGTTCCGGCGCGCCGGCCACCTGGTCTATGTGTGTGCATGTGCATCATAAACAGGAAGACCAGATGGCCAGTGTACATGTTGGAATCTGGAAGAACAATGGGTGACAGCTCCGCGTGCCCGGAGAGATGGCTCTGCGTGCCACTTCTGACACATGTGCCATACATTTGTCATTACGGATCTAGACTAAGGGGTATTTCAATCAAAAGTATGTTCAGAAAAAAGTGAAAAAATACCCACCCTCTACTTTTGGGCTTTCTTGAACTAATACATATGCTTAAATATGCAAAACAGATTTATATGGCTCTACCAGTATCATTATGGTCACAGGATTCTGAACTCTAGAGGTGATATACCAGCATTCACAGAATATCCCGTGGTATGAAAAGCTGAGAGATTTGAGAGATCACATTTGCAGCTACTTAATTGGAAGATGAAAGAAGAATGCAAAAACAACATGGGCATTATAGAATGGCAAAGATTAAGTTTTTGAAAAATATATCCACATTGCTGAGGTTTCTAATGTATTTTCTTAGATTAAATGAATAAAGCTGAATAAAACAAATAAAATGGCTAAAATAGTTTTTAAAATATGTTTTTATTACTTCTTCCCACCACCTGTTTAATTAGCTAACATGAAGCATTATGTGTTAACATTGAGAGAAAGCAAAAGAAAAGTGGTAAAACACAGTAGTAAAAATGAAATATAGTAAAGATCAATCTGTAAGGCATACAAATAAGCTATACAAATTTGTATGTGGTAATTAGAGTGTTCATAGAGTAGGTAAAATATAGACTTCTCTATCTCTTATACTACCATCTTCCACTCTGTCCTCTTATCAAAGCTAAATATCTATCTAGGATTTAACTTTTAGTCCTATAATGAATGATTCTTGCTATCTTTTTCTGAATCTTTTTTAGCTTGTCGGAATTCTTAAAATGAGTTATCCAAAAATGTAATAAAGTGAAACTATTATTTTCCATGCTTTCAGTATTTTTTTCAATTTCTGCAGCCTAAATTTATCTTTTTTTACCCAGCATATTTCCTACATATTTACTTTGCAACATATTTTGTTTGCAACTAATATTTTAAGGATTTTAAGGATGTTTTATACTCTCATGAAACTCTTGATACTGTTCATTTCGTTTCAGTTTCTTCAGTGCAAAGCAATAAAGAAGAATATTTGTAGCTCAAGGTTAAAATGAGGGGCCTTGGTGCTCTCTGAGGTTGGTTCTTTTCTTGCAGACATTTCATTACCCAAACTGGGTAACACCATCAGTACTAGTAAGGATCGCCTAATGATGTTACTGAGTTTGAGTAATGAAATGTCTTCAGTGTAAAGCTTCTCAATCATCTCTTTTGAATTTCATTCTCTTATTTTTATTTCATTTCCCTACCATGTCAGGCTTATTTTTAATTTCATTTATGTCTTCTAGAGTATTAACATTCCCATACAATTTTATGTCATTTGGACCTTAATTAATATTCCTCTGTATGCATCTAAATGTTTAAAAATACATTAAAACATTTAAGGCCTTAAATGTTATAATCCATACTTAGGTTTGATGGGAAGTCAACTCATTCCTTGAGTAAGATTTTTGAGTGTCTTTTTGTTGAGTTTTGCTTTGTTTATGCCCTTGTGCTTTGGCTATTTGGAATCTTAAAACTTGTTGAACAATTGAACAACCTGTGTCAGGTCATTTTGATTAGTTTGGTGAGATTTGATTTCTGCACTATGTGCTTGATTGTGGAGGACGCAGATTCATTTTGAAATGTAAAGACTATGGTTGTTCATTTGGTTGTTAAGTTTTGATGTGGCTGTGCTTTGTTCATTCTTTTGTGCAGGGGTATCAAAATCAAAGCCCATGGGCCATGTCTGGCCCACAGCTTAAATCTGGCCTGGAATCTTTCCGGCCTGGAAATAGCAAAAGATTGGCCCGCGGTGTCTCTGGCAGCCAAAATGGGGCGTGAGGGGCCCATGTGCAGCCCCCACACCCCATTTTTGGCCTGGATGGCCTCCTGCAGCATCCTGGCAGCCAAAATACGGCATGAGGAGCTCAGCGTGCATCCCCCCCGCACCCTATTTTGGCCAGCAGGGTGCTGCAGGAGGTGTCCATTCCATCTCTCCCCCCACCCCGGCCAGCCCGTGGAGAAGAACTACAATGCTGATCCAGCTCTCGAAGAAATCCAGTTTGACACCCCTGCTCTTCTGTGTAGGTATGAATAGCAACTGTCTTTTACAGATAAAGTCATGGTTGTGAGCCTAATGAAAGTATTTTTGTGTGAATATAGTAGAAAACAGTAGAATGGCATTCTTGTTGAATCTGTTTCTAATTTTGTATTTATTATTCATTAATTCCCATTTACATCAATGTCATACGTATACAATCACAGTAAACTGTATGGAAATTGCAAGGGATAAATATCTATTGAATAAACACAAACTATAGATGTTTCCTAAAGTATTTAAATTAATAAGCAGATTTAGGAAAATCTTTTTGTAAACTCAATAGAGAAATAAGAACTAGGAAACAAAAGGTAGCCAAAATAGGGCCACAATTATGATAATATGATAAAACTGTATGTATACTTGTAAACAAATGCAGAATAATTTGCATCTGCTATTTCTAATTTTCTGGATCAAAGTTACCTAATACCCTCATGGCAAGAAAATTCTATTTTTTAAAATAGTTTTGGGGTTTCACAAATGTAATTTTCATAAAAAGAACTTATCTCTCTCTCTTCCTTTCTCTCTCTTCCCCACTTTCCTTCTCCATCTCCCCTCCCTGTTCCTGTTCCCATCCCCCTATGCCTCTGCCTTTCCCACTCCTCCTTCTTCTCCCTCTCCCTCTTTCCATATACTGTACATATAGTCTATAGGAACAAAGAGTTTTATATTATATTAAGCCTTAAATATACACTAAAATTATATAACAACATAAGAAGAAATCTATCATTTTTACATTTCATTAGGAAATTGTATAATCAAAATTTTGGGTTTTACTTTATTTTTACATTGAAACATGGTCCAATGGGTTTTATTACACTTCACAAATTAGTCCCATGAATACTTACATCTCTTCTTAATCCACCCCCCATTGACCATCTGTTAAACTGGTGATTAAGAGGTCAAATTGTTTTCCTTTAGTATAGTAATTCCATTGGCCATGAATGAAATGAGAAAGCTTTCTATGAAACAAATAGATTGTCATGCAATAGGTAATAAGGTGAAAAATTATTGTTGCTTAGATAGATTCAAAATCAGATTCTACACTAGCCATTAGTCAAAACAAGAGCCTTTTACCTCCAATAAAATGATTTTGTGCTGTTAACCCTGCAACCCAAAAGTAACTGCATTTAAAGATACATTTAATGATGAAGGTTGCTTAGAGTTATGATTCAGTAATATTTGGAAATCAGTGGCATTATATGGAGGTGCTTAAATGTTAAATTAAGGTGCAATTTTCAATTATATTCCCTAACATTTACATTCTTTATATTACAATTTGGGGAAAATTCCTCCTACTTTCCTAGTGACTTTTCCTATCAGTCATGATAAATGTGAAAAACAATATTTGCATATAGATTATTAGGATTTCTTTATAAGAAGTTATATAGAACTAATAACTAGCTGATCACAAGAGAAACTAACATATTAGAATAATGAGTGCCTAGTTTAGAGATAAGGATTTGGCTGTTGCACCAAAAATAGTCACTGTGAGTGTTAATCACCAAAATTGAATTTTACTGTGTACTGAACTGTGTACAAGTCTGACACTTCGAAATTGAACTAATCAATTTTCCTGCAGTAACACCAGCTTTGACACTGCAACCTTTACTATTACTGAATGGAAAGAAAACACACAAATGTCAGATACTGTATTAAGATTGGATTACATTATGTTTGATTTAATATTGCCTCTTTGGGGTTTTGTTTTATTTTTCATGATCCAGGCTTCACAACAAGTTTATGTAACTACTTGATTACCAAAAGATGACAATGCCATGTGATTTTTCCTTTCACAATAACAAGAGAATTCAAATCTTTTCCCCAACATTTTAAAATGCAATTGTTAGAGTTTCCCAATCTTCTCTTATCTGTTTTGTTAATTATACTAACTATTCAACGTTTTCTCCTCCAAAGAAAACCAAGTGTGGAATACAAACCATTGGTTGTTCTAGATTATAGTGTGACTATCACATGAATGCTATTTATTGCTGATTACTGTTTTTTCTCCATTACTGAATTGAACTACTAACTTTCCTATTTGAGTCAATGTAAAAAATAATAATGGGGTAAAACTTGCCATCCTCCTTCTTGCTTTGGATGTTGTGAGAAATTGATGAATGTTGTTGTCCTGCTCTTAATGTGCCACTTGTTACAGACAAGATTATTGGTTTACTTTGATAGTTTTGTTCCCATTCCTCTTTACTGTTTCACAAGCAGCAGAGGAATCAATGTAGATGGGAGGGGGGAGGACTGTACAACATAAAAAGGATGGATCTGACTCAGGATTTTGCCTGTATTCCTTTGTCTGCAGCTCTTCCCATATCCCATTTGGGCACATAAGGTGATTTTAGGAAAACCTTACTGCAGCAATAGGAGACTGTCTTGACTGTGCAACCAAAAAGTCCTGTGGACTGGGAGAACAGAAACGTATTATTAGCTGGACCATCACATTTCTTACTTAATTGAAATGGACAAACAAAGGGAAATGGGCAAATAAGCAACAAAAGCCCAATTCCAGGTACATGCATGGGTAAAGAGTTATAGAATCTAAAGGTAATCAATGCCTACTGATAGCATTTCAATACAGAATTGTATAAATATGCTCCTTCTTCCCAATACAAAAAAGTGGGTGGTATCCAGACTTTGAAACAGAGGTGGTAGTCAGCAGGTTCTGATCAGTTCTGAAGAACCGGTAGCAGAAATTTTGAGTAACCAGTAAATACCACCTCTGACTGGCCCCGCCTCCATCTATTGTCTGCCTCCCGAGTCCCAGCTGATCAGGAGGAAATGGGGATTTTGCAGTAACCATTCCCCTGGAGTGGGGAGGGAATGGAGATTTTACAGTGTCCTTCCCCTGCCACGCCCACCAAGCCACGCCCACAGGAGCAGTAGTAAAAAAATGTGAATCCTACCACTGCTTTGAAAGTTTAAAAAATAGGAAATTAACTTCTATAAAAAACTCATGAAAGGGTGCTAGATGTCTAGGCAAATGCTAGAAGGAAATGGCTCTGGTGGAGACTGGCTAGTGATAAAGAGAGAGAGAGTCACCAGTAATGCTCAAACATATTTCTGGTCACACTACAGTTGCTCATCAGTTCTCACCTCCAGATTAATTATTGATAATGTACTACAGATTTTACATATCCTGAGATTGTCAGTGTCAGTATTTTGGATCCAGTCCAACAAAGAAAGTATAGTAGTCAAGATACCTCAGAAAATTTTTGTGAAATCTTGCTGATTCAATAGTTGTGAAAGAAGGTAGAATATATGTACTAAGGCTACTCTATTACAGTAACAGACTAGGTTTTGGCTGGAGGGTGGTGTATATAAAGCAGCTATTCCAAAAGTTATTCTCTTTCTAGACAACAAAATGCACAAAACCAAAGAGATACACTTCTGCCAACAGAGCAACATAATCAGATGTGTATGTATATGATCACAAAAGAAAAAGAAGGATTATAGTAATAAATTGCATAAATACATTAAATACTAAAACAGAACATAATATTTATTTTCCAGACTACTGAAACCATGTGACTGAATCTATGTTAGGTCTTTGATATGATTATATAAAGCCCTGCCTCTGAATTATAAAACTGTCACAAAAATCCATTTAATGATCAAGTTTTATTATGGGTTTATTATATTTTCAGGCAGAATTTAATATCAGTTATGAACTGATGATCATAAATATGTTGTTTCTTTTATTAAAGAATACTGAACCATTTTAATTACTTTTTTAAAATACAAGAAAAAATTTGAAAAGTACTTTTACATACAGGATTAATGTAACTGAAAACATTTCTTCTTAGGGTTTTTTTTCAGATTGAAAACTGAGTACATGTATATCATTCTTGGTACTTGTACTATGGTATATGAACTGGTTAATTAATTTCAAATGTTAATATTAATGGATATTAGTTAATATCACATTATCTAACTTGCTTATGCAAATATTTCTGGGTGAGCATTAATTTAAAATAGTAAGGTGGACCAGGGAAGAACATATGTTATGTCATTACAAATATTGATATACTACTGAATTTAAGAACTAATAAAATATGAACATTTTTCAAACCACAGAGAAACAATTGGTAATGAGATAATGCAAGTATATTTAAAATCCATGTCAGTGGAAAAGTCTTCACCTTCAATTACTAAAATCAGTGAGCTTATGTTTTTGATTTTTGAATAGTTGAATCTGATTAACTTTGGTTGGTGTTAGACAACCCATGACCCACTGAGTCATAATTTCAGAGATATTTCTTTACTTAAACAGAAAAACAGATTGATCATCAGAGGGCAAAAAAGCAGTGGAAGCAGGACAGATTTCCAACTTTCTGCTTGCTTCCATCGCATTTTCTTATGAGAAGCTTGCAAGCATCAGAAATCTTTCCTTTCCTTTCCTTTCCTTTCCTTTCCTTTCCTTTCCTTTCCTTTCCTTTCCTTTCCTTTCCTTTCCTTTCCTCTCCTCTCCTCCCTCCCCTCCCCTTCCTGTCAGGCATGGAAAACCAGGACCACTCAGGGAGGTTTAAATTAATTGATTTATTGCTAAAAGTCTATGCGCAGGAATCTTCTTTACTAATGGTCAGCACCTGGTTAGAGTTAGATAAGGTCCAACAACAATCAAAGGGGACTGGACTTAGTTTACTTAGTTGGCTACTAATTAATGATTATAAATTGATCCCTCTTACTTCTCTTCCAGTCTTTCTCCTACACTCTCTCCCTCCACTACTTTGCATGTGTGATTTTTGGGAGAAAATGGCTGGCAGGAAGTTGCAAGTCTAAGGTCAGCAGGCAGGTTCGTGTCAGGGAGGGCACACAGAAGGGTGGCTCAGATTGGGAATGTTTGCACATTTATCTAAAGATGAAATGAATGGTTTAAATGAAGTTGCAATTTCAGTACAAATAAAATGTTCTGAATTCAAACAACAGTAACAAAAAAGTAGCATAGTTGTGTTGATGTTATACCAAAATCTAGGGTGTCCCCCACCCCGATTATCTAGCCTTTTTTAAACCCAGGGCTGAAAACTCATGCAGCTTTTCCATCTCTTTTTGTTCATTACTTTATTCTATAATTCCTAGCAGCTTTCAATCTTTGTTAATTATTCACTTCTGTGAAATATCCATGGAGATTTCCTGCAGTTTCTGCTTTTTAGATTTCAATAAACTTGGATCCCAAGAAATGAAAAAGGATAGTAGGAAAATGGTAATGCAGAAATAATTTCACAACAAAGAGTCTTATCAAAGTCCTATTACCTAATTTGTATCCAAATCCATTTGGATGCAATTTATTCATTGGCAAATGATACCACTCACTTCACTAAAAGTTTATGCAGGTGTTTTATAGCATATTATTTTTATTATGTACACAAGAATATGAAATCATAGCTGCTAATTCTTTAGCTAGTGTGGTCTTCATACGCACTGAGTTCTTCCCAAAAACCTAAGATGACATAATTATTGGTGTAGTACAGTGGTGGGTTCCTACTGGTTCGCTCCAGATCTTGCAAACTGGTAGTAGCAGCGGCGGGAGCCTCTGCACACCTGCCTGGACATCATCACAGACGCTCTGTGCGTGGAAGGTAAGTGGAGCCTACCCTTGGTGTAGTATGTGTGTAGATCCAAGCAGTATGGATTGACAGCATGTAATTGACAAATGGAAATTTTGTCAATGTGTATATTTGCCAATTGCCATTCAAGATTTTCTGGAATGGCATGTAACGTGCCGATAACTACTGGGGCACCATATTCAGTTTATGCATAATCTTTCAATTTTGATTTTTATATTTTAATCCAATTCTTTATCGTGTACTCTACTGTCTCCTGATATTGCCATACCAATAATCTATGCTTTATTTTTTTTAACCAGAGTTAAATCTGGTATGATATGAATACTGGTGAATAATATGAATACTGAATACCAGTTTGTATTCAGAAATCCCACAATATTTTAACCTGCTAATATTTTACTACTTTTTCAACTATGTTATGCTCACCAATTTTTCGGTACTCTCACATGATAATTTTTACAGATGTTCCAGTCATTTGGTAACTGTGTTATGTCATTGTATATAATCAGTTTCTGAAATCTTCTTGCATGACCTAAGTGATTTACTTTTTGCACAATCTGCAGTTTGACTCTGATGATTTGATGGTTTTTCAATTCTAGCCTGGATGTATCATTTTGAATAGCTTGCTTTTCAGCAACAAAAATCAAGCCTTTGGTTTTGTTTTGTTTTAATTGTCCCAATTGTAAACAATTGCCAGGTTTATCTTTATCTACTTTCCCTTCAATATTTTATTATTAATTAATAATTTATTCATTATAAAGTATTTGTTCAGAGAAAGTCCTGTTCAGAGAAAGTACACCTTATTAAAACTTACTAATAAACCTTTAAATTTCCACTTGACAACTGATTAATTACAACTCCAATTCAACCTTCTAACGCAGATAATTTCCACCAGGAGCATAAATACCTAAAAATGTTTCAGAAGGGTCATTGCTGGATTATAAGGAGAAGACAAAGTATTCTGAATGTGATGGCAGATTTATAGGACTGCCTCTCAAACTTTTCTTCATGGTATGTGCTTCAGTCCTTCCACGGACAAGGTCCTAATTTGAAACTTAAGGTCTGCTTTTTGCAAGAGAAACAATAAGAATATTTATAAATAAATAATTGAAAATGGCCAGATACCTGGGAGATAGTTGTTATGTAGAAAAATCAATAAACAAATCAATGTGAATTGTATCCTCATTTTATGAAAAAAGCAACATACCTCTTAATTATGCCAAAACCGGAGGCAGGTTTTAAATGGATATTTGTTCTGGATTTGATCATTTTATATGGCCAGAGTGGGTCTTTGGGATAAGAAAAAGGATGCATTGTGTCTATGATTTTTACTGCCTCCAAGAATTCATGTAACCCACTGCCACATTTTTTCCCCAAATATCTGACTTTAAATTACAAAATTCAACAGGATTAGGTTCGGATTCCTTCAAAATATTTTGAGTACAGTCATAATCCCTTGCTCTACTGATTACAACTAATTAGAGTTTAAAGTTTAAAACACCCAGAGATCTCTGGATTACTTATTCATAATGCCTTATTCTACCAGCTTTTCTTGCACTTTCTTTTTCAGTTCAGTTATATGTTCAGGGACTTTAGGAGCGGCATAGAGGTTTCCATTTATGGGAAAGCCACTCTAATTCTAACACATTAGAAAAGAGTAGCAAAAGTAGAGAGCATTACAGGATGATCAAAACATGAATGGAAGTGTGAAACCAAGCATCCCTCCTTAACACGTTACAAATTTTCAGGTACAGGTACTCTTCAACTTATGACCACAATTGAGCCCAAATTTCTGTTGTTAAGTGAGACAGTTAAATGAATTTTGCCTCATTTTATTACGTTTCTTGCCACAGGTTAAGTGAATCAATGCAGTTGTTAAATTAACATGGTTGTTAAGTGAATCTGGCTTCCCCATTGACTTTGCTTATCAGAAGGTTGTAAAAAGGGATCACATGACCCTGAGACATTGCAACCGTTATAAATATGAGTCAGTTGCCAAGTGTCTGAATTTTGATCATGTGACCATGGGGATGCTGCAATGGTTGTGTGAAAAACAGTTATTCACTTTTTTCAGTGCCGTTATAACTTTGAATGGTCACTAAATGGCTGTAAATTGAGGACTACTTGTATATGTGTGTGTATTGCAACACACCTTAAAAAAAATGGATCTTTTCCAAAGGTGTAAATATACATGTTACAGTAGGTGGTAGCATATAGCCTTGGTAGTACAGTGGTCTAAACACCCTGTTATTAACACCAGCTGCCTGCATTTACTGCAGGTTCGAATCTCAC
>JANHFK010006644.1:35458-46667 GCA_036250565.1 Sibynophis collaris
CAAATCAGAATAATATTAGATTTGGATTCAAAAAGTATGGCTTCGGGAAAAGAAGGGAAATCATATTGAAATACATACTCAATACGCATAGTCTTGCATTACAGTATATATCCAGAAATTAGGGAAAGCAAAAAAGGAGATGTAGTTCAGTCTGTTTAAAAAAAAAAAAAAAAACATCCCCAGATCCATGCATACTTTCTATATTGAAAGGTAGACATATTTTACATTTTTAATATAAAAGCATGTTTTTAAAGAAATTTGTTCTTAATGAACTGGTGATACTTTCTAGCACTAGAGTGCCTATGGACATCAGCATTAAGTGTGGGATGATGTGTCCCAAAGCCCAAAGCACATAGAGACTATCCATGAGGATGGGGCTCCAGCATGAGTCCGAAAGCTTGGAAGACAAAATCTCTGGTCCTGGTGACCCACCTAGATTGGATCCTGATGTATCTTTTCCCTTGACAGATTTCTGGGTCTGGAGGACGTAAGCAAACGAATAAGGGAAAAGAAAATGTCACGACAGGGAAATAGAATATTGGTTTAAAAACATAGAAATGGGTTCTGTGGTAGAAGTTTCTGTTCCTGAATGAAGAAAGAAAAGGTCAGGAAAAGGAACATAATAGTTGTTTTATTAATATATAAAAATGTCATATTTTTAAAATCACATTACTCAATTAATAATTTGTTCTATATAATTTATATAGTGATGCTTCAATTATATGTAGGGCAGTGTTGTATCATAATAATTTTAAAACATATTTTGTAGTAAAAGAAAATGTGTGAAATGTGATCATTAATGCCATCAAATGAAACCAGTCTTCTCCCACATATTTTGTTTAAAATTTAGTTGAAACTGCAATTATTGCTTAATTAATAGGTTTATTTGAATCTGTTACTGTTTTCTGTAATATATGGCAGGGGTGCCCAACCCCCAGGCCATAGACCGGTGTTGGTCTGTGGTCTGTTAGGAACTGGGCCACACAGCTGGAGGTGAGTGGCGGATGAATGATTTGTATGATTTCATCTGTATTTGCAGCCGCTACGCAGCACTAGTATCCCTGCCTCAGCTCCACCTCAGATCACCAGGCATTAGATTCTCGTAGAAATGCTGTAAATTGCATATGCAAGGATCTAGGTTGTGCGGTCCCACTTCCCCTCCCATCTATGGAAAAATTGTTGGTCCCTAGTGCCAAAAAGGTTGGGGGTCACTGCTATATGGAAAAGATCCTGAATAGTGGTCCTTCGACAGTGATAGAGGAAATGGAGTCTGGTGGATTAAACAGAACAACTTGTTTATGAGGCCACAACAATGTTATTTCCTTTAGGAAATTACTTTTCTCCTACAACTTGGAAAAGGACAAATAGAAAGTTAAGATAAATATTGTTTGGGAAATTAACTTCTTTCCTTCTCTATATAAATAGAAAAGAGAGACTGTTTGGTATAGTGGATAAAAGATCAACTAGAAATGGGAAAACTATGTATTCTAGTCCCACATTAGGCAAAAGACAGACATGGTGACCTTGGACCAGTCACTTTCTCTCAGCCCTAGAAAAGAAACAATGGTAAGCCACTTATGAAAAATTTTGCCAAGAAAACTGCAGTCATCTCTAGGCAATCTCTGAGAATCTGATATGAATGAAAAGAAGGTTAAAAAAAATAGAAGCAAAGTTAAAAATTAGTCATTATATTACTTACATCAAGAAATCAGGCTATAAAAATATGTCTTAATATTTTTAATTTTAATTTAGTTAATTAATTAATTACATTTTAAAATGCTAATTTTGAAATATGGAAATGGGAAAAATAACACTTCCTCAATTATCTCCATATATGTGTCTATCTTCTTTGTTTGATAATACAAAATTATTTTGTCACATAAACCTGGCAGCATAAATTCAGGAGACACATTAAGATATAGCTTGACTGAATGTCAAATCAATTAAATACATATTTAAGAACACTTATATGCTCAATTATAGAGAATGCTTCTAAGTATATTTTATACAATGCTTCAGCACAATATTAGTATTTTTTCAGATTTTACTTACATTGAAACCAAATTCTCAGGCTACATGCAACAATGCAAGGTTTACTGTTATGTTTATTACAACCCATTGCAGATGACATTAAATTTTTACTAAAAGAACCCATAAAACATACAAAGTTATACTAGAAGTTTTTAATGATACTAAAATGCATAACAACAAGAAACTTCACATATGGGCAATTTGAAATAATACAATAGCATGACAGATCAGTACTCACACGAGTTAATTGAACATTTGAATTGCTGAACAATTCACCATAAAATTAAAAGGGATTCCTGCTCTGCTCTGCCTCAGGCATTTAGACAAATAGCTTAGTGTTCCTATTTTACTCTGAAGAAAGAATGGGTTATAGAAGAAAGAAATAAGTTCTGAAGTAGATTATGTCAAAAGATAGAAGCTTGCACATACAACCAACCAACCATACAAGAGAAAGCATGATAAGCTCTCCAGATTTCATAAAACCTGAATGGGATTCTATTTTATGTATGAAATCTCTGCATTCTGCTCATTTCTATCTCCTATTCTTCAACCAGAAAGGATATAAGGCAGTGGTGGGAGTCAAATAATTTAATAACCGGTTCTCTGCCTTAATGACTGCTGGTTGGGCGTGGCTGGGTGGGCATGTGACTGGGTGGGCATGGCCAACTCGATGTCACTCACATCGAGGGGCGCCTTGCCTGGCTTCTCCTCATCCCTCCCCTCCCAGCCAGTCCTTGCCTTGTTTTGCATGTAATGGTGAGAGAGGAAGCTTTTTCAAAGTCATTTTCCCCTTGAATACTAGCCAATAAGATGATATTTTGCTATCAGAAGATCTGATGTACATTTCCAAGTATTGTTTATCACCATTCTCTTGGTAAGACTGAATGGAGAGTAACAGAGTTGGAAGGGACTTTGGAGTTTTCTAGTCCAACCCCTGCTCAAGCATGAGAGTCTATATTATTATGGACAAATTTCTTCTTAAAAACCTCCAGTGTGGTATATCCACAACTTCTGAAGGCATCCCATTCCTCTGATTAATTGTTCTCATTGTCAGGAATTTTCTTCCATCTCACAGATCCACCTCACAGTTACTTGCAGTTGAACCAGGCACCACCTATTCTATATCTGTGCATATGGTTGTTTTCCTTGTCTAAGTGTAAAATCTTACTTTACTCTCCATATTTTTGGTGAGAAATGATGTTCTACAGATTTTTGCAAAATGCACTAAAGCTTGAAGAATACATCCTTGCTTATACTGATCAAGATTATTCTTTTTGAACATTAAAGCATATTGTCAGGGGTGGTATTCACTTATCTTCACTACCGGTTTGCAAATATGAGCACGCAGTTCTTCCACAGATTGTCAAAAAAGGGATGTAATGACATCCGGATGGGGGGCGGAGCCTCCCGCAGACGCCACTACCAGTTTGCCTGAGCCAGATAGAACTGGCTGATAGAACCACTGCGCCCATGCAAGATGCAGCCCACTGTATCCAAGCCCAGCTTCATCCCGAGCAGTGATCCCAGCACCGGTCCGGCAGCCACCACAACCTTGCAAGCCAGCCAGCCTGCCTAGTCCGAGCCTGCCAAGCGCTCCTGGCTAGTCTCCTGGGGACCAGGAGGGATGATTGCGTCCAGTTCCCCATTGCCCGGGGACGGGACTTCCTCCTCTCCCTCTCTTTTTTGGGGAGATTTTCAAACAAAGGAATGGAAACTTCAAGCGAGGCATGCGCTGCAGCCTTGCCCACTCTGCCAGCAGCTGTGGGATGGGCAGCAGTTCGCTTTCTGGACTGGCTGCAACCATGACTTTAACTTCCTCCCCCAACCTGAGATGAAGGGCGAGCAGGCAGCATGTGGGTTCAGGTCCCAGGAAAGGCCAAAGCCAGGGACTGGCGCATCCCTGACCTGAGGTGAAGGGTGAGCGGGTGGCATACGGGTGGAAGGATGGTGAGAGCCATGCCCAAAAGGCGGCCGAACCTCGCCTTCTCCACCCAAGGTGGCCCTTTGGCCAAGCGCCTTACCTTCATAGGCAACCGTGGTGAGCAGTACGGGCGAGGCGTGAAGATCAGCTGGGCCGTAGGGCCGGCATGGTAGGCCATGGCAAAGGCAGGCAAGCGGGCGAGGCATGGAGATCAGCTGGGCTGTGTGGTCTGGGCAAGCGAGCGAAGGAGCCAGAGAGTAGCTGGGCACGGGCATGACTAGCCACCAGCCAAGCCGGATGAGGTGACATAGGGCAGGGTGGGCAGGGCCAGCCAGTGGTGTGGTTCTCCAAATTACGCAAAATCTTAACAACTGGTTCATCAAATCTTCCCATTTCTCCTAAAGAACATATGAACTTATGGAGTACATTTATGATTTCTGTACGTATGGATAAAATAAGACTACCAAATTCTAGTAGTAATTAATTCTATTAAGTTCAACCTTAACCTCCAAAGTTCTGTAAATCTTACTATTTAAATAGCAATTCAGAATCAAAATGAAATAAATCAACTCTTTTCTTATCTGATGCTTACTATAATTTATTTGCATTATTGCAGATTGTCTTCCAGCCATTTGGGAATAATGGTCCCATGTCCACAGTCAATATGTATAATCAACATGTTTTTCTTTGTCTTATAAATAAAATGCATCGATCCAACATGGAAATACCATTTCTGTAGCTGTCTCATAGACAGAACAAATAGACCAAACATACCAGAAAATGTAAATGTTTTGGATGAATTGCTTTTCTCTTAGAATGATAAGTCTGTTGATTCGTTACCTTGTTCTGGTGTGTAGGGACTCCCAGTGAATTTGTTCAATGACAAATTGTCACCGCAGGGCAACATAAGAAAGGGAAAATACTTCTTTATTCCTGTATTCTCTTCCACACTTTTGACAGAAGTCACTCTTTACAGCCATTTATTTAAAAACATAACAAGTGAGGCAAGTTGGTGAATTCAGTCACAATAGTAAGATTTTCTCAAATAGACCTCTCAGTTATGCCATAGATTGTTCATCCAACTTCTTTTACTGATTATACTTTGACAAAAGAAATAGCGTATGTGTGTTTTACAGGACCAAAAATGATACTATGTTATCATATATTTATATAATATAAAGCATCAATTCTCTTTTATATTTACAGCTAGTAGGCCAGTGTTAATAATTTGTGTTTCTCTTGATGCATTGCAGACGAAGTCACCATTTGACATTTTGGCATAACCACTTCTAGATCATCCTAGTATCTTGTGGGAATGTATGTTCACATCAAGAAAACACTTCTGTTGGAATAACTGTTGAATGACTTGTAAAGGTCTACTAGATACTTATTCTACAAAATCTCCATATATAGCAACTAAGAAAGGCATGGCTTACTCAGCCTTATAATATTCACACATCACATTGAGATAATAGTTCTTCAGAAGTTTTTCTTAGTACGATTAAGCAGATTGTTGTGGCATTGTTCAAGTAGGAGAAGAAGCTCAGTAAACCGAAAAATTGCTTTTGTAATTGAATTAGCTGATGTCTAAACTGAGATCTTGAGATTCTTCCTGTCTTAATAAACCAAAGTTCACAAAATAACATTGTTGTTATAATAAAGTCTTTATATTATCTACAGTGCACCTACTTCGGAGTACTTTGTATTAAGTTGTAAAGATGGATCCAATTGAAGATTGTTGGATGTTTAGTTTTTTAATTTTAAATAAGTGGAATGAATACAAATGAAGTATGTAAAATTATGGATTGTATTGTGAGAATTCAGAGAAATTGTTCAATAAGAATTATTAGTATTATGATATAAAGTTGCAGTGTTTAACATTTGAAATACTTCATTATACAGAGGTCTAGAGTGCTATTGATCAGCTCTAAAGTGTGGTGCACAGTCTTAAAGATTAACTATATTGTAATGTATCAAAGAGGTAAGTTATAATTTTAAGAAATTCGTGGATTTTCAGCAGAATTAAAGCTATGTAGCTTAATAAAGACGATATTTAAGCCAGGTTTATATTGTTCAACTTTGGTATAATTGTAATGATACTGGAAATTAGTAAATTTTAGTAGTTAAATTTAAAATGTAATTCAGTAGTCAAATTTAATATATTTTCTTTCATTTGTTGAATTTATTAGGTAGTGACATTCACTCAATGGTTAATAATACTGGCTCTTTTGTTATCATCCACTATTAATTAATGTATCATAATACTTCATTTATTATTGAAATTGTTATGCTAAATCCTTAATTTGAAAAAGGTAACCATTACTGCAACAGGAACTTGTAGCAACTAAAAATTAATATTAGTGTTTAATTCTTATAGAATTCTTTCCATAATTAAAGCTTCACAATCCCAGTTTTGGACTGTATATCTGTGAACTCACCATTGGCCCAACTGCATCCTGCTCTGAGTGTTACTCTGGGAAATGGGCATTCAATGTGGGTCCCGTTGTAGAATGTCTGCTAAGCATCTTTTTAAATTACTCTTTTTCAGGTCTTTGTTATACATGATGTTCCTCCCATGTGTCTTACAATCTATTTATCTTTAAAAATGGTGGGTTTTTTGGTTTAAAAAAAAAATTAATTAGATTTTATTTTGTGTTAGCTAAATGGTTTCAGGAAAAAAAGTAATATTGAATGAATTCAATACCTGATACAATGTAATGTAAGTGATTTTTCAATATTATATTTGTTAATTTAAAAATTGGCCTACTTTCCATTAAAAGTAAACTCATAGGCTTATGTTACCTTTCAGCATCCTTTGGAATTTGCATTTTCCCACATATTTTCTATTTATTTAAATGTGCTAAAAGCTATCTTTCAAAGAATTCAGATTTGCTACTTCTCTAGAGTGATTTAATAATAGATTTAGAGTGGGCACAAAAGCACACATCTACTTTACTGTATGGCACAGCTGGTATTCTCTAATCAGATACGGTGGCAACAGAGATAATGCAGTCACTGAATTTCTATAAAACTTAGGTTTAACTGCCAGCCTGTAACTTCTACACAAATCAAATGATAATGTTATAAGTCAAGTAACACATATATACACATTTTGCCTATTTATGGTATATAGAACTTGCTTTAATAATTATGTAAAATTTTGTATTACAATTTAAATTTTGGCCTGACATTAGTTCAGCAGTTTTGATATCTTGAAATATAATTCTTCAACAAAGGAAGTGCTTTTTATCATAGCTATGAACAAGTAAGTAATCTAAGACATAATATACCTGTGCAGCAAAATCATATATTCCCACTAAATATTGCTAAGAATTTCCAACAAATTGAAACAATGACAATTTCATACATTTTATACACTTGACTTTCTCTACATTTAAGATCTGAATAATGTATTACTTCTTGCTGTACAAATTACCTAAGTAAAGTTTAGCCGTTAGCAATGTTTGATAACTTTTTGTTCAATTAAATATATATTGCATTAAAGAAAAACCAAAACTCCTAGCTGGCTTAAAATTACATTGCCTTGAATTTACATTGATGCATTTTTAAAATCAAGCCTAATTTTAAAAAGAATCTGCTTTTTTCTTTTTAGGAGAAAGTCCTGAAATTCACTAAAATAAGTTCCTACTTGATTTTATATTAAAAAACAAAAGCAATTTTTTCTTAGCAGATGAAGCTTTAATTGATAGATTGGATCACAATTGACCAGGTCATTTGCAAACAAAATACCATATAACCTATGCTAGTTTGGACTTAAGGGCAATTGTGGTTCTGGAGATGATTGTGCTAGAAGAGCTTTTGTCAATATTTGTACTCCAAACATGCCATGTCAACTGGCCATGGTGGCAGAGAAGTGAGAGGAGTTGAAGTCCAGAACATCTGGAAGGCATCTGGTAGAATAAGTTGGCCTGGAGTCATGCATTATAAAATTGCCAAATTCTTTCTTATCTGAAGAAGCATCCATTACAGGAATAAGTAAATGGAGTAAAAGGCAAAATCTCTGACTTAAGAGTTTTTATTCATTTAAATTTATCCCATTGAACTCACCCCCCCCCCCGCCACTTCTAATGGAATAACATTATCAATTTAGAAACATATGTTTTAAAGTTAATGAAAATTAACATTTCTGCTACATTGTAAGTTCATGTCTAAAACACCTGTAATTTAGCAGAAGTTGCCATGATTATTAACCTTTCCTCCTTTGGTTTTTTTAATACCAAAATTGTTCGGGGGTGGAACTTAGGAACTTAACTACTGAGTTCTGCTAAATGTTTTAGGGTAAGATTCATAAAACTCCCTGTAACTTCTCTCTGGCTTTTCATAGCTTCAAAAATGTAATTATATTAAGCACACCCCACCAAAATGAGCAGGCTTCGTTTTAACTTTATGATTTATAGTCAGATGTACAACCCCTCCCCCCCCATGTATTTAGAGTGACACATATAATGTATTGTGAATATATTATCCCATTTGGATTATTGTATTTATTCATCATTGAAATCTCTAATGTCTTTGTGTTACAAACATAGCTAATACTGATGTAATCAGTTATATACTATATACCTCTCATGAAATGTTTATTTTTTTACCATAAGAATATAAAAATCTCTACATTTTTCCTTTCATTAATTCCTTAATTTATTTATTTTGTCTAGAAAAATCCATAGTGTTAAGTACTCTATTTAGCTCTGCTGAAATGCAATTACATAAATATTATATTACAATGAATTAAAATAAATATTTGTATTTTAGGTGAAGTAAATTTATGTTGTAAAAAGAATGAGATACTTATTTTATTATTCACAGTTATCCTTGCTAGGTTTCCTCTCTGCCGACGATGATCTTTCAGTTCTTGTTCCATAAATATGCATATCGTGTTCAAGATCCCATTTAAATGCATGCATGAATAAGAAGCCCTGAATCTGATTAACTTTATTAGCCATAAATTATCAAGTGTATTATTTTATGTTAAACCCCTTCTAAGAGAAAAATATGGCAAACTCTTACCTGTGTGATTTGTGATTAATTCTACTTATGCTAATACAAATTTCTATGAGTATAGTGTCTTAAATGTTAGTAGCAGGAAATAAGCTGTAGTATATAGCATTTTGCTATCTGGACAGGCAATCATTTGCATCCTTTAAAAATTTATTTACAGCTTCAACTAATTACTTCTTAGGATGTAAAGCCTATCACATTCACACAATTCATTAAAGCACATTCAGTCTGAATAGAATAATTTTTCAACTTTTTGGTGTCACTTTTATAGACAAATAACACTTGTAAATGATGGATAATGGGCATCAGAGTGCTGTGTGGTATAAAACGAGCATGAATAATGTTTAATGGGAGATAGAAGATTAACTCGTCTATGACCTAATTGGCTGCTTTGTGGTAAATGCAAAATGGTCCATGTCTATTATATATAATACTGAAAGAAGATACTTCCTAATTCCTTCCTTATTAAATACCTTGTTTTTTTTCACTGCCTGGTTCAGACAGGAAAAGAGACCCTAATGATAATCTTGCTATAGAAATTTAGGGATTGCAAGAGAACAGATGGTAATTAATAATGTTATGCACTAACAGAATAAGTCTCTGGCTTATCTGGAGGTACAGTATGTAGAAACATATGTTGATTTGGGGATACACACTCACACCACCCCTCTCTCTCTCTCTCTCACACAAACACACACACACACACACACACACGTGTTGTGGGTGTAGAATCCATTGATTTCAAGGATTAGATATGATTTTCTTTACATGTATGTTGGTATCTGAAAAAAAATATTTTCATACTTTGTAAATTTGATGTAGTCAACAAGAACTTAACACACTGACCAGAAAAGGCAAAATAAAATCTAGTTGCTTATAAAAAAAATATCAACCTAGTTGGTCATAATCTCAGTATATTTTGCAGTTACCTAAATAAGTAAAAATAAAATAAAACAAAAAAATCAATAAAAATAATCCAATTTCAGAAAATTAACTTGAGAAACAATATGGAGATGGGTGGGAAAAGTGAGTGTTTATTTAATAGAAGAGAACAAAGAAAGCAACCATTTATATAAATTTTTATAGCTGTTTCAGTGTATGAAACTTCATTGTTACAGGAAGTGTCAGCTTTCCTGGGTAAATTAGATAGAAAACATCACTAAATAAAGCGAATTCTATTAATTGTAAGGCTACATTAACAATCTTGTAAGTCTGAGGGTAAAATCTCCCTGCTGTCATTTTTAACCATCTGCTTAATTAGGATGGGTCTTTCCTAAGTTTCTTCTTCTGACTGGTAAGCTATTGGGATCTCCCTCCCTCTGATTTATCTGATTGTTTATTTCTTTTCCCTAGTTCTCTCAAGGTCACCCACATAATCCACTATAGATAGTCTTCGCTTAATTATCCTAATTGGGACTGGCAACTCCATGGCTAAGCAAAGTGGTTATTAAGTGAAACATCACTGTCCCACTTAGCAACAGCAGTCCCTGTTGTCATTAAGTGAATCACCTGTAGTCATTAAGTAAGACATCACATGACCACGACTTATGATCTCCTGCTGGCTTCCCCATTAACTTTGTTGTCAGAAGCCAGTTGAGAAAGTTGCAGATGGTAATCGTGTGATGGATGATGATTGTCAAGCACCCAAATTGCAATCACCTGACTGCACGTGACAGTCATAAGTGTGATGACCAGTCATTGTTTTTTTCAATGCTATTCATACCTTTAAACAGGCTCTAACCAAATGGTTATAATTACTACATAATCTGTGCCTGCAACGAAGTTTTTTCTTAATCTCAAGCAATATTAGGTCTTCAATCTGTTGAGTAATTATGTCAATAAATTTAAAGATATTTTGAAAAGTTTGACACAGATGTTAAGATAGTTTGTCATTATTTAGACAAATTCTCCAAAATTACTAGTCACAAAAAGCCTTTCAGAACTTCCATATGAATTGATTTCTCAACCATTTATTATTGTATTATTATTATGAGCTTTGTCTGATACAATTTAGTGATCTTTTCTAATAAATTTTGTATTTCTGAAATTGAAATGTCATTGGTTCAAATCACAATGTCAATAAAAAATTAGTTCTCATATATTCAGGGGTGAAATCCTACTGGCTTGGCAAAACCAGTAGCAATGATCGCCATTGGTTCACTGAACCGGTGGCAATCATCCCTGGTGGCCCCACCCATGCCTGGGCTGCTCGCACCTTCCGGATCGTTTGCGCCTCCC
>JANHFK010006647.1:39703-50295 GCA_036250565.1 Sibynophis collaris
CTGACTGGAAACCGCCCTGAGTCCTGCAAAGGAGAAGGGCGGTCTAAAAATTTAATAAATTAAATTAAATTAAATTACCAGTTCACCCGAACTAGTGCAAACAGGCTAAATACCACCTCTGGCACCCCTAGTTCTGGTTATACCAATAGGTCTGGGAGTCCCAGGAGATGTGTGAACTAGTGAAGTGACTCATTATTAACTATTCCTACACCTAATACCTATGCATGGCATGCTGTTGTGGATAGCTATAAACACAAATCAGACAGGCAGAAAAGTAAGGTTCTAAGGGTATAAATAACCTAAAAAGCACCCATCAACCTGTCAGAACTTTCGTGAGAATGGAGAAGAGAAAGTTATTACAAGTTTGCATAGATCCAGAGATTATCCTTGGACATGCTAAATATTTTCATGATCAAGGGGTCTAGAGCCACATGGAAGTAAAGTGAGCTGGGTCCAGCGAAACCAGCTAGAGAGCTTTATGGAAGATGCAGAACTTCTATGACACTGGCCTTTTCAATAGGCAAAAGAAAATGGTATAGGATTCCTCAAAAAACAGGTTTTGATACACTAAAAAGCATCAAACTATCAATCATTTGATTTATTACCAATGTTTTAGGCCAAGGTCAATACTACGGTATTTAGATATATACCTGCTTTAGAAAATAAAAGCGAACTTCCAATTAATTGCTAAGACTGGGAATGGTGCCCATTATCAATAATTTCATGACAGGAGATTTGTAACATTATCTATCTATTATCTCATAAAATGCATGTCACATCTTAAAATGTTTCTTATGCCATTTAATTTAAAAGATGTTAATACCGTTGGCTAGATTAACAATTCCACTGATTATTCCTGACCTTTATGTGCCAAATATTCAGGAGGAAACTGGTATAGTTTTTACTTTGTTAAGCTTACTTAAACTGAATGTCGTTTCTAATTCTATCCTCATCCTGAAATTCCAAAGGTTGCATTCACACAATACACTTATCCATGAGTTAGTCTATAATTAGATCAACTGACTTAGTTTAACATGAAACTAGAAATAATTTACATTGGCTGAGTTTGCACATTCTAGATTTTAAAGTGGTTGGCTAGTTAGCTGTTCAATGTGTAATACATAAACACAGCATATGCCTTTTATATGTAGTTTGCCCCTGTTCAAAACATTTGTGTTCATTGGCACACAATGGTACCACACATTGGAACTGACTTTCAAGTCAGTATATGGAGTACTGCAACCTTAGTTGTAGTTTTCCCCTACTTGATTCCTCATGTTTTCAGGATACCATGGAGAAATCAACTCCTAAGCCAGTAACCAATTCTTCTGAGGTATGGAAGGAACTGAATGAAATTATTATTGATCTCACTTATTCGCACAACCTTTGAAATAAGAAGCCCAAATGTCATATTCTTGTAAATCACTGGAAAATTGCTTTGAAGAATATGAAATTCATCTCTTTTGATTTCAAAATGAGGTTAGTACAACAGCACTTTTGGGGTGGTGTATTGATTCTCTGAGAGAACATTTAATAATATTTGGTTGCAATCATCCTGCTGTTGGATTTGCAATTATGAATGGGAATATTAGCTAATATATTTTGACCTTGTCTTATTACTGACAAATTCAGGGACAAAATATACAGGTTTATCAAATACACATGACTTTAGATTAATAGTTGCATTGTCAAGGATGTCCTTCTTGATATTATCACTAGTATTTGAAATCTGTCAAGAAATGTGAATGCTTGTATTCATCTGCATCTGCCTTTCCCAGCCTTCTAATGCCCTAGTCTTGGGACCCAGTGAACAATAATTCTGGAAGTTCAAATCCCAAGAATTTGTAAAGGCAAGGCAGACTGGCCAACCTTGGTTAGGAATGGTTGTCTAGGATTTCAGGTGAGAAATTTTCCAAGCAACTGTTAGGGATTCCAGATGTTTCTTTTACCTGCATAGCAATATGCTTTGCTCTAGCAGTTTCACTGTGTATTCCAGTAGATACGATAAGTGAGGAGGAAAAGAAAACATATTAACCCACCACTTGTGCCTTCAGCGCTTGCAATCAGTAGACTACCTTGAAGGCTTCAGCCATTGAGATAAGAAAGACAAAAATGCCTATTGTAAGCAAGCACAGGTGTGCTTTCCCAGATATCTGATTTAAAGGCCATCTATGTGCTGCAAGGAAGCGTGTGATAAATCCATCCCCGGGCCCAAATCCATATGGAATGCAGGCAGGATTCTCATCTTTAAATTATACTTATGATTTTTTTCTTTAAAAAGCCCTTACATTTCATTAAGCATTTATACACGGCTAGTTCCGACACATCAATTTCACTTTCACTAGATTTTCTTTTGTAATTATTTACTTCAAATTAGACCCTATTATTTTCTTTTGTAAACCCATTACTAATTAGTAGGAGTTTTCAAGAATAAAAAATCAGAGTGTATTATTAATTCCTTAAGTTTAAAATATATACATTTGTTTGTCTTTTCCAATGATACTCTAGAATCTTCACATGTTGATCGTTAGAGACTATTCTATTACATTCATTGTAGAATTGTAGAATGCAAATTTCTCACCCGAAATCCTAGACAGTCATTCCTAAGGTTAGCCAGTCTGCCTTGCCTCTACAAATTCCTGGGTTTTATATTCTAAATAGGAATAAGTCTAGATCTGACCTAATTACTAATTAATTCAACATTTTAATTAAGTCTAGCTAATTTACATAAAAGTTCTCTACTTTGTTAAAGGGCGACAGTGTGTTGGTCTCTAACCATGACTGAGATTTGTAGAATCAGTACGACCTAATTGCCTTTATGATTAGAGTGGCTTCGCTTTAATAGAGTTACCAGCTATAACACTAAAGTTTCTCACATATGAGCAGAAAATTCAGAATGTACAGGGGAGCTATAACACATTCCTACAGATAATATTGGGAGGGGGAAAAAAGGCTGGAGATCTCACTCAGGTTTGAAAAGAGTTATGTGAGCAGCTTTTTTTAAAAACACAGTCAGCAGTTCGATATATCGTCCGCTTTAGGAGAAACCTCAAGAATCCATTTGCTTTTGGCTTGCAGAAACACTTACCTCAGCCTCCTTTTCTCTAATATACATTAGGCTGCGTTTCCAAATGCATTGAACCATATGATATTTTGTACTGGTGCATTTATATCAGATGAACTGTGACTGGAAATAAAGCTCTGTCTTCAGGAATAATTTAAAAAAAAAGAAAAGAAAGAGACCTGTCCCTGATCTAAATTCCAAAAAAAAAACCCCAAAAAAACTAGACAGACGTATTATATTTTTACTGCCAGTGGTTTATAATGACCGTTCTTTTTCTTCCTCTTCTTCTTCCTAAGTGAAGGCTAGCATAAGGACAATTGCTGAAGCAGCCATCATAATATCCCACTACTAGAGAAATCCAGACTTACGGCTGCTCAAAGGAGAAATACATGACAGATCCATTGTTCTCTAGTAGCAGGATATTGGCCTAGCATAAAAACGCATGCAAACTTTGAAGGCTTTGAATATTTAAGGCAGGACACTAGTGGCTCATCTCAGTGGGAACTACCGAAAAGGGGAACCTGATTAAATTTAATGTCATTGTCACACTTTTTTTTCCATTGCGAAGAATTATATAGGTAGCCATAGCTACGGCACTGTTCAGACACCATGACCACAATATTCTCCCTTAGAGGTTGGCGTCACGGGCCGAATTGTTCACTCAAAGAATGTAAATTCATTGTGGGATATGATTCCGATCATTAAAAAAGATTTGTTGGTACCTGATCTGTGTTTGTTCGGTGGTTGGGAGATGCTGAAGTTGAGAAAGGAGTGCAACAGCTGACTAAAAAATAAACACCCTTATACAAAAGATTCCAAGTAACTCAGCATAAATTCGTGTTTTCCTTGGAACCAACTATCACGTCACATGCCAAAATTATTTTTTTCTGTTAATAGCACCTCTTGTGAAAGAAATCACATTTTGGAAAAGCAAAATGCATTTATTGCTGAATTAGTACCTTGGAAAAAAAATATCTCAAGCTAAAAGTAAAGCAATAAATAAAAATGAAAACCACGTAGCTGAATTCAGTGCCACAAATAAGTTTCTCACAATTCCAGGACCTGAAAACATAAAATAGATTCCGCATTTTCTCTGGATAAAAGTGAATTTATAATGTGAACTAGTGTGAAATCATCACAAAACAAACTTTTCTTCAGATTTCGGCTTTTGTGATTAGGCTGATTTACTTTCTTGTGCATTTTCACTTCATGAAACCTTGCTACAGAGGGGATTTCTGGTTCCAGAAGAACAATAGAATGGCTGTAACGTATCAGCTATAGCAAATTTGCTCCATTCTGGAATATAACAACTATTCTTTAGCCGGACGGACTAATTAGACTCATTTCCATCCGAAATAAGTTGGGCAAGCATGCCTCATTTACCACTCACTGAGATGCATGAATAAAGAAATGTCTCTATCTTTCAGGGATGGCACCATTGAAAAAAATACTAGACAATAAATGAAGGGGCCGAGAGTAAGACCTCTATGCCTTTCTTTCTAATATTTTGGGATGGTTAAAATCTAATACTAGTTCATATTTTCTGTGACATGCAAGTTGTTTCACAGCAACTATGCTTCACTGACCACAAGGCTCTTAGTAAATAAAACCCAATACACTGAAAAGGAAATCTATGTCTGTAAATGGTTGACACAAGTCTAGGAGCTATAGCAATAACTGTTCCACAGCATAAATACGGTACATTCTGGATCTGCATAAGTGTATCTTATTGTGCAGAAAAATTCTAAGAGGGGATAACCTCTAAAGAAGAGGGTGTAGTTACTCATTTGCAGCCTTACAAACATATCTGTGCCATCATGATCCTCTTTCATAAGGAGTAATTAGTGAATGTGGATCACAAAGAAATCACTTACTTTAGTCATAAAGTAAAAGTTGGCAAGAGAGCAGAAATGCATCCTCTTTATCTCCTTTAGATTGCTTGTTGGTTTAGGTCTTAAGGTCTTGTGGCTCCATCCCCTCTTTTTTCAAGTCATATTTGTAAAGTCTAGTTTGTAATTATTTTTGGAATCACGGTCTTTGGGACCATGTTAACCTCCAGGGCTCTATTTTAATCAACCTTTATAGCACACCAGGGGAGTATTTCAGAATTTCAAGTGAGTTTTCATCAATTTCTCTGATCATGGTTTCATCCTTGTTGCCACCTAATTCAAAAGAAACAATGGTGGTCTGAGATTGATAAGATTGATTTGTTTTTAGCCTCTTCTTTAAGAGCTTAAGGCTACATATATAGAGGGAAGTATTCTCACTTTTCCCTAACAATAAATTTGTAGGATAATTTGGAGTGAGAGATAACAGGACCACAATTACTGTACTCAATGAATTCCTTGATCAAATAGTCTTTAGTTCCAATACAAAATATAATCCTTTACCTTCTACTACTATGTATCTGGCTGTTCCTTCTACTAAATAATGATGGTGGAAGGGGAATTACAAACAGAATTTTAAATGTTATATTCATTCTATCTTTGTTCACTGGAAACTGACCATTCAAAGCTACCACCAGTTCTAACAGGATGACTCTATTACTTGGAATGGTCAACATTCTGTGCTTCCCTTTGTGTTTCAAAAAGTAATTCCTGCGCACAGTAGAAGCAGCCCTATTTCCAAAATATCCTTTAAGTATTTAGTCAGTTAATCCAAAGCCATACATAAAATTTATTTGTGGATTTGCTCCTGAACTGAAGATTCTGAAAAAAAAGAAATTTTCTCCATTGCTTGTTACAGGTGTGGTGAAAAGAAGCTCTTTTGAATTTTTCCTTATCACTTCTTAAGCGAGAATTTATTTTTTACCTTTCATTCAAAGAAGATGATTTAATCTTTTGGGGTTGGTGAGTAGAGTGCTGAATTCTTGTACTTTAAAAAGGAAAAAAAGAACTGAGAATTAGTGGCTACCTGAAAATAAATTCTTCTCATTTCAGCGTGACCTTAAATTTGAGATGGATTGGATAACCCCAGGGAAGTGTGGACAAATTTGCCAAGTTCTACTCACATTCCCACACAGAGAGATACAAAACGATGTGCAAAAATAAATGTTGAAAAAGACAGCTGTTATTTGAAAAGCAATATTATTTTCATGTGTTGATCTTTTCTGAACTGATTTCAAAAAAGAGAATATCTCAATGGTAGGCATTGTGGCAACAAATATTCCTTTATAAATTTCCTGCATCCATTTTTTAAATTAATTAATTAGTTAAAAGTGATAGCCATTAGGAAGCTACCATATTGCAATACCATCAACTTCCATCCAGTGGTGAAATCCTACCGGTTCTGTCCGGCTCGCATGTACCAGTAGCTGCGGCAGCAGGTGGTTTGGTGAACAGGTAGCGGCAGTGGCTGCGGCAACAGGTGGTTTGGTGAACAGGTAGCGGCACTGGTGCGAAGCTCCGCCCACCTTCCCGGATGTTGTTACTAACCCTCTGCACAAGCGCAAAGCCTTCTGTGTATGCGCAGAGAGTCAAAAATCAGAGGTGACGATGGCACGCGCAGATTGCACACTTCCGAACCAGTAGGGAAGGTAAGTAGGTTTCACCCCTGCCTTCACCTGTATTTTCAAGAATATATCTGGTCTCCTTTTGCCACTATACATGTTCTTAGAAGTGAAAAAGCGAATGTTAGAATATTTCAGACAGGTGATGCGACTCTCGGAAAAGTCACTTTACTTAATCCTCCAGGGAAAAATTGAAGGCAAATGAGGTCCAGGCAGGAGAAGAACATCATGGCTTCAAAATCTAAGGGACTGGTTTGGACAAAACTCAGCAGCACTTTTTCGTGTGGCTGTTGATAAAAAAAGGATTGCCAACATGATCACCAACGTCCAATGACAGATATGGCACAAGAAGAAGAATGTTCTTAGAAATAAAAATAATGGTAGACTGCAGGGACATCAAAACTTGCTTTGTGTGTGACAGGACAATCAGTGCTCTTTTCCCCCCAGATATGCTGCATGCATTGCACATACATAAAAAGAGGCGAATCTTCAGTAGCCCAGTTGCACCCATTATTTTTAAGCCAACTCAGCCACTATGGACATCCTGGGCAGACCAAGTTTAAAGCTATGTTTATAGGTGGCAACCATTCAGAGTTAAGATGGACCTCCCAAAAGGACACTTACAACTTTGTTCCAAAATTCTGATGGTGGCACTCCCCCTGCTGTTGCATAGCCGCATTTCGGGTGCTTTTGTAATTGACTCGCTATTATTGCAGCTGTGACCATATTCTGTGATCACATGACCACAATTTATAAAGATTTTTTTTTTTTGCCAGTTTCCATTGTTTGGGGCTGGTTTTCCACCAAAAAGAAAGAAAGAAATGCCCATAAGAATGAATGGGCTTGCTTTATGATGACCCTGTTCGCTTTACGATTGGCATGTTCTCTTTACAGCTGCTGCAAAAAAAGGTTGTAAAATCAAGTCGCTCACATGGATGTCTCAACATATAACCGTCATGACTTTCAGTGGAAATTCCAGGCTCCATTACAGTTCTTATTAGAGAACTCCCTATACAGGTGTTGGAAAAAATGTCCATCTGGGTTCAGCCCCAAGTGGGGAAGAAGACACTGGAAACATGGAAGCTGCTTGGAAAGATGGTTTAATGATGAACACAAGCACATGGCTTGAGTTCCTGAGCAGAATCACATGGCTTGAGTTCCTGAGCAGAAAAGAGACAGATGCTGAGAGTGCGTTGGTTTTTATGCCTTCTGTTGGACCCCACCTTAGTGTTTCCTGTTCCTATGTAAGAAATGTATCCCATTGGTTGTGAGACTTCCAGGGGGCAGGGGTCTCAGCTAGCCTTGCTGGCTAATGTAATCTTCCCAGGTGTGGTGAGTTTTCTGTTGCTGGATGGGGGGCTATTGTGTTGCCAGTTGACAAAGGTGGAGGGAAGGAGTGAGCTTGGCTGAGGCCTTAATGGCCCATTGGCAAAGGTGGGGGCTGAGTTTCTGCTTCTTTGAGTTTCTACTTCTCTTTTTAGGGAAAATATTCTGCCTTTTTAATATTCCCTAAAATATTTCATTCTTCTAGGAGAAGGTTGAGTGCTAACTTCCTACAGAAGGTCACAAAAACTGATCACATGACCACGGGACACTCCATCTGTCATAAATATGAGTCAGTTGCCAAGCGTCTGAATTTTGATCACATGACCATGGGGATGTTGCAACCCTCGTAAGCATGAGAATCGACCGTATGTCACTTTTTTCGGTGCTGTCGTAACTTTGAATAGTCACTAAACAAATCGCTGTAAGCCAAGGAGATGCCTGTGTTGGCTGTAGACTTTTCTTGGTGTGACAAAAAGGAAGGAATTGTTCAGGCTAACCAATGGTGGGATCCTACCGGTTTAACAACCAGTTCGCTGAGTATGCATGCGTCCCAGAAGCACATTGCGTGCGCATGCACAGTTTGGAGAAAACTCACCTTCCACATTGCTGCCGGCAAGGAAAACAGCTGAGGGGCAGCAATCTACTCTGCCACGCTGATCAGCTGGGCTTCAGAAATGGAAATATAGATGAGTATAACTAAGGTGACCAACTTCTCATTGTACAATGAGAAGGAGGACACAAATAAATTAAAGAAAAATGAAAATTAAAAATAAAATATAGAGCTACACAAACGATGCAAGTACATTCATTACGAATGAATAAAATTAATTATTAAAACTGAAACAATAACATAAGCGAATAAACTTGTAAATAAAATTATACATATTTGGAAATTATTAAATAGATATTAAATTACTAAAATGTGAATTATTATGCTCACCTGTGTATGATTGAATATTTACTGAGCTAGAAGTGTGTCTAATGTGTGTGTGTGTGTGTGTGCCGTGTCATGTTTCAGTAACAAGTAAACAAACCCACTTGCACATGGCGCACTCTCTCAAAACAATTCTCCTGTGCGGAGCGCGTGTGTCTCATAATAACATCTTGCCACACTGTACCGAGCCTTGATGAATCGTCATGTCAAATACAAATATGTCACATCACACGCAATGGATCGGATCGGCATCGATCGAATACAGAGATTTACAAATTAGTCTTCAAATATCAAAAAGGAGGATATGTAGGATAACACTTTTCGAGATAGGAGAGAACTTGGAAAAGATCTCCCTAAAGGAGGACAATTGGTCACCTTAACAAAAGACTTCTAGTTTCTATCACCAAGGCCATTCACTGGCATTATATCAGCTATTCCAAACCATAGTAACTTTCTTTTAAATTCCAGACAAGGAGATTTTAGAATACAGGCTTCGACAGAAACATAAATGTTCATCTGAGCTTTTAGTCAAGTTCTGTCTACAATGATGGGAAAACCTCAGTTGGCTTAGACATGGACTTGGAATAAACTCTCAAATAAACTCTCAAATCTGCCTATTTTTCTGAATCTTTTCTTTATCACTTTTCTCTCATTACCTTACTTCTCTTGCTATTCTAATGTTCATTCATTAGAGGAAGAAAGACATACATTTCAAGTGTTCTTCTGGAATTAGCAGAGACTAATAGTATGGAATAAATGTGTCTGTGTGTCTGTGTGTGAGTGAGTGAGAGAGAGAGAGAGAGGGAGTGGGAAGAGAGGGAGGGAGGGAAGTAGAGAAAAAACTATTATTCTAGAGATTTAGAGTGGGAGGGGTGAGAAAGAGAGATATTTATCCTTTTATAAGTAGAGTAACAATAGAAGAAACGTACAAGGGAAGAAAAGCTCAATATGAGGTCAGAGCGGAAATCCTCTTTGGTTTAGAGCAAATAGCACCAGAAAATTATTTTTACATTCATATATTAACTTATAAATTAACATTGCAAGTACTGTAGGTCACTTTTTATTTCCAGTAGAAATATTAACATTCTACCAAGATTCTGTGACATGCAGAGAACTATTCCTGGTTCTGAAGACTATGTTACTAAAGATCATTTTAGCTGCCACATGTAACTGTGATGTTGCTCCTTTACTACTTCAGCTTTGGCAGAAACTGCTATCATACTGATATCTGCAGGAATTTGGGAAGAGGGACAAGAAAGCTGCAACATTGAATGCAAATTGAATTGCACTCTATGTAGTCCTCAACGAAACTGCATCCATATGGAAGGAAGTATGCAGTGGAGTATGCCAAAGCTCTGATTTAGGCCCAGTACTCTTCAAACTCTTCATCAATGAGGAGATAGATGGGGAACTCATCAAATTTGCAGATGACACCAAGCTGCCAGGAATAGCCAACACTCCAGAAGATAGGCTTAAGATACAGAAGGACCTCGACAGACTTGAACATTGGGCACTATCTAACAAAATGAAATTCAATGGTGAAAAAAGCAGAGTTCTACATTTAGGCAAGAAAAACAAAACGCACAGGTACAGTATATGTGGTATCCCTCAATAGTAGTAACTGTGAGAGGGATCTTGGAGTCCTAGTGGACAACCATTTAAATGTGAGCCAGCAATGTGCATTAGCTGCCAAAAAAGCCAACACAGTTCTAGGCTGCATAAACAGAGGGATAGAATCAAGATCACGTGAAGTGTTAATA
>JANHFK010006654.1:10191-29401 GCA_036250565.1 Sibynophis collaris
GTTTCCTGCCTAGGCAGGGGGTTGGACTAGAAGACCTCCAAGGTCCCTTCCAACTCTGTTATTCTATTCTATTCTCAAACTTTATGACCGCATCATTTAGCAACGGACATTCTGGACCCAATTGTTTTGCTCACTTGTACTGAGAACTAATATGTAATGTTAGCCTATTCGGTTGAAAAATTATTCATTAAAACCAAATGATACTGCATATTCAAAATGTCAAAACTTTATAGGTAGACTTGGGCTTAAGACTCTTTAAGTCGTCGTTAGGTGACCGTGTAGGATTTTATAATCCATTTTTTGTGGCAGTTGTTATATGAATGGAGTGGTCCTTAAGTGAGCACATTTTATCCATTGGGTGATTTTTGCTTTAAACTAGAAGTAAACATTGGTTTGCAGCCCAAAAAAAAGAAGTCATAATTTGCGGTCATGTGTTCATGGACATTGCAAATGACCATAAATGTGGGATGGTTGCTCACTGCCATAAATGCCATCAGGTGACTAGAGGAGCAGTTGTTGGAACTTCAAAAGCAAGTCATGAGTAGATCTGGGGAGGTCCACCGAAACTTGAAATTGTCACTAAGCAGCTGGTTATAACTTGAGGACCATGTGTAATCTAAATGACTCACTCCCTTTCCTTGCCTTCCCCGCAAAGCATTTCTGTTTTTTAAAGACAGGCTTGTGGATTCTAAAAAGTTATCACATTGACCTGCAAAATTGTTTCTCCTTGTTTCTTCAGACTAAGACTTTCTGAGTTTAAATCATTCATGTTCACCTTCCTGATAGTTTTAAAATGATTTTAAACCTCCTTGTCATTTGGCCAAGTCTAAAAGCAATCTTCCTTTTTTTCCCCCCTGCAGTAGCATCAGATAATTGTGATGACTAACAGATATTTTGCATTTAATTATGTTCCTTCCATATAAAATACAGTTAAGAGGAATAAAGAAGCAATATGTATTCTTCCTGGCCGTGTTAAGTTACACTTTGTGTAGGTTAATAATGCTCCTTAAGGCCATTCTGTGTTTTTAATCGTATTCCAGATATTAAGGAAAAGACAGCATCTATTGTAAAGTCAAAACAGGTTTTAAGGGCTTGGACCGTCAACTTCTAAGTTCTCTGAATCTGTCTTTTTGGTGGTGGGTGGAATTGCCTCCTGCCTGCAAATTGTTTCAAATAGAGACAACAGTGCATGAAGAAAACCTTTGTATTTTTAGGAACAAGAATTGGAAATTATACAAGGTGGGCGGGAGAAATATAATAATGCATTGCAAAAGGAAAATGAAGCATTTCAAACTTTTATATATACTATGTGTGTGGGTGCATATTATATATATGTGTGTGTGTGTGTGTACCTACATACATACCTACCTACCTACATACTGTACATACATACTGCAAAGTTCAATCTGGATTTTTTTACATAATAAATTTGTCATTTTCCTCTTCCACCCCAGAAATATGTTAAGACTAGGCTATGTTCATTCTTTAATTTACCATTTGCTTTAGAAGTATGATTACTTTTTTCTTCTTTTAAAAAAAAAATAGTTCTTCCTTTGAAGGGAAAGTGTTAGATAACACTTCAGTTTAGCCTAGTAATTAAATCTTCAGTTTAGCATAAAAATTAAGAGGAATAAAATGAGAGTGCCAGGTACATTTTTTCTGTGTTGCAGTACTAACACTGCAAGAGAACGAGTGTCTCTAATAGAAGACCTATTTGAAACTTCTCAAAGTGCTTTAAATTATCAGATGAACATTGTTACAAGCTACCACTTGACAACCTTTTAAAAATAAATTATTATGGGAATTTTTCATGCTCAAATATTCGGAGACGAAATAGGCATGTTTTAGACAAAATAGAAAACATTACAGAAAAAAAATTATGGAAAGGCTTCTTTCTTTTTCTTCATTCTAGAACACAGGATCATTCATTCAGGACAAGTGAACCATGAAGAATGCTTGGTTGCAGAGTGGAATATTTTATAGACAGTTAATTTGAATTATTTTAAAGGACTATAATATAACTTCATGGAGGACATTATAGGTGCTAGTTGTAACTGCAACTAGTATGAATGATTCATATTCATCCATCCATCCATCCATCCATCCATCCACTCACTCACTCACTCACTCACTCACTCACTCACTCACTCATTCATTCATTCACTCACTCACTCACTCATTCATTCATTCATTCACTCTATCTGCCCACCTCAGTCAATGACCCTGGGAGGCTTACAATTATAATAAAATTACAATAAAAATACTAAAACATTTTAAAATAATAAAAACAATAGAAACATCCTAAACAAATATACATAGCAGCTGAAATATTTGTCCAGTTAGCAATACAGCCAGGAAATGTGGCCCTTAACACATTCAGTACCCCAGGTTCAGGAACATAACCAGGTTTTTAGGACCTTATGGAAAACAACAGGGGTTCGGGCCATTCTTATCTCCAAAGGGAGGATGTTTCATTGATCATGGGCCCCTGAGGGAAAAACCTATCTTTTATTCCCAACCAGCCAACACTCTTGTTGACAGGTTCCTCAGTGCCCATTCTGTTAGATCTGATTTCACTTTGAATTGCACCTGGAAACACACTGGTAGTCAATACAGTTTACACAGAAGTGGTGTTAGATGCATCACAATATCAGTTTTGGTGTAGGAGTTACCATTAAAACTTCTGATATCTTGTTTCTTTGATATTTTAACTTCCCTGACATGTATGGCAGTACAATTCCTAGTCAGCGCTTCCTGACTCTCCTAATACAATTTCTGTCCAGAAATGACAATATCTTAACAGTTCTCTCCTTTTCATCAGCTTCCTATTGTGTCTCATTATATCTATATTATCCTTCCTGCTTGTATAGCATTACCTTCTTTACTCAAGGGCTTCTAGCAGTAGTACACAGGCATCTGTATACCCTTGTCCAGATATCCATAGATATGGGCATTTCTTCATAGTCCCTTGACCACTTTGATCAGTAGAGTTGAGGATACTGTAGACATTGTGCCTTATCTATCTTGCTAGGTTGGACCTTCAGAAAGTTCCTGCCTTATTTCTGGAAGACAGATTAAGAGTTTGCAGGTTCTACAGCTAACATGATCAACGGTACCTACTCTGATTTGGTTACTGATACAGCAATAGCAATAACACTTAGATTTATATACAGCTTCATAGTGCTTTTATAGCCCTCTCTTAAGCGGTTTACAGAGTTAGCATATTGCCCCCAACAATCTGGGTCCTCATTTTACCCACCTCGGAAGGATCGAAGGTTGAGTCAACCTTGAGCTTGGTGAGATTTGATCTGAAGTAGCCTGTAGTACTGCACTCTAACTACTGCGCCACCTCAGCTCTATAATATCTTTACATCAGAAGACGAAAAAAGAAATGTGACTTAAATGTGAATTAAATTTAACAATGTTATCAATCTTTATCTACATATGGTCTCTGGAAAAGATCATCTAATGATTCATGCTTGGGCAGATATCTTATAACCATGTGTCAACCCTTTAAGATGGACTAGGATACTATGCATGTTTTTAGAAGAGCAGTCTTCAGTTCACTGTTTCTTCCCCAAATGTTGTCCTTTTGTGTTTTCTAGACCCCCACCACCCCAAAAATACTGTTATTTAAAAACATTTAAAAATAATGTTAATGTACCCTTGAAAGGGAAGGGATAGCTCTCTGACAACCAATGATGGTGTGAAACTGCTTACTAGTTTTTGCTATATTACTTATCATACTGAGGATTAATATATCGGTTCTTCCAGGTTTGATTATACTTCAGGTATAATCTGCCATTGTAACCTCTTTTGAATTCTAGCCTCTTTTAACCTGATTTTGAAGACACAGGTTGGGGAGGAGTCTTTGGTGTTCTCTGAGCTTGCTTCTTTTCTTCCAAACATTTCATTACCCTAACTAGGTAACCTCATCAATGCTAGCTGGATAACCTCATCAATGCTAGCTGATCAGTTCTGACTGATGATGTTACCTAGTTAAGGTAATGAAACATCTGCAAGAAAACAAGCAAGCTCAGAGAACACCAAGAATCCATCATTTCAACCCCAATCTACAAATATTCTCCTTTATTGATATAGGTTGATCTTTAAACAGTCGCATTTCTCTTCTTTGCAAAATATGAAAAGCAGTAACGATTGTTTAAGAAAAGCGTTCCAGGAATTATCAATAGATTTCTCTTGGCTTCCTTTATTCAAATTCTTCTTTTCTGCAGAAATCTAAAAGCATGCTTTCTTCGTTCCTTAAAAATATACCGTAGTCTTCCCTTTTAATCATCTAAGTAGGAGTCTCAGAGGCAAATGGTTTGTAGCTGAGAAAGCAGCTAGAATCGAAGCCAAATCTGCAGTATCTTTTAAGTCCATAAATTTGCACGACTTAGCTTTTCTCCAGTCATCCAAATGCTCAAAACTGACTGTGCCAATTGGAAGTAATAGTGTTCTCATGCATTTTTCCACTATAGCTCCTATATACTAAAAGCCTTATAATTCAGGCATGTTTAGTTAGAGCTGACCTTCAGATAAATGTCACTTGGAGAAGTCTTTTGAATTTTATATAGTGACATATTTTGTTAAAGGGTCAGGCAACAAATATGATTTGTAAATAGAGATTGGCAAATATAGCATATCTTCTGCAAGCAAAATACATTTCTGGCTGCAATCAGGATTCCCCTTCCATTATCTGAATATTTTGCAATATGCTGAAATTAAAGAGGAATGTCACAGCATAGCATTCTGCTTAATTTGTGCCGTGACATATACTCTAAATTAAAATGATGGGTATCGTGACTCAAATGTTCTGGGATTTGAAGACAAGACACAGAATTGCGACCTGTGCAGTTTCCAAAGTTGTTCTTCTAATGCATGATGGAATATGTATATAGTTAGCAGAAGGGTTACGTTTGCTGCTGGTTCAGTAGTGCAGAATTGGAATAGCAATAGCACTTAGACTTATGTACCGCTTCATAGTGCTTTTACAGCCCTTTCTAAGCAGTTTACAGAGTCAGCATATTGGCCCCAACAATCTGGGTCCTCATTTTACCCACCTCGGAAGGATGGAAGGCTGAGTCAACCTTGAGCCCGTGAGATTTGAATTGCCGAATTGCAGCTAGCAGTCAGCTGAAATAGCCTGCAGTGGTGCACTCTAACCACTGCGCCACCTCGGCTCCATTTCAAAAATAGTTTTGAAATTGGACAGGGACTTCAAATACAAGTGAATCCTCCAATTTTCAAAAGAAACCTAAAACAATTCTGAATTTGGAGTTTTCTCTGGCAATCATCTGAAAATAGTTGTTCTATGAATGGAGTACAGAGAGATTTGTGCAGTGTATCTAAATTCTGTTCTAAGTAGAATCTGATAATTGATTGAACAATACTATATATTTAGGATTAGCAACTGCCCATTTGGCATTTGCTAATGAGATAATACTCAGTATATTTTATAGATGTTCTAATTTTCATATTTAAACAACACTTGATCTGGCTATTAAAGTAGAAGTACACATTTAGGGCAAAATTATTTCATACACAAAACATTTGGTCAATTTTCAATAAAAACCAGTATTCAAATTCTTTATACTCTGTTTAGAACAAGAATGCGGTGAAGTGGCCAAATACCTACTCATTTGATTAAAGAGGGAGCCGTAGGAGATTACCTTATTTATTTATTTAAGTGACCGGCATTTGCTGCCATTTAAAATCAGGCCTTCGTGAAACTGACAATATAAAAAACTTGCATTCAGTAAATCTAGTAAATATTATTTTAAAAGCTAGGTGGTTAATTAGTACTGAATCTCTTAGGGTGAAAAGCATTTCAAATATGAGGATTTTTCTTTTTTACATACTGTCATCGAAATGAATTATTAATTTAGTGATCAATCCTAAAGTTGATGAATGAGCTTCCAGATGTCATAAATAAATAAGTTGAAGAATATTCAACATATGGTAAAAAGAAACTTGTGTTAATATGATATTTGAGAGTAAAATAAAACAGGCAGATGTTACCAGTGATAATGTAACACCAATTTGAGGCAGTGCAGAAAAAATGAGTTTGCAATGCTTAAACATTTAAATTCCCAACCAGCTTGCCTTAAGATTGCGGCTGTATCCTCTCAAGCTGCTTAATCACATAAGGATGCCACTGCAGTTTCCTTTTCCTATAAGTAGGTTGTATGTTCTGATTGCATATGGTTAACATACAGTATATCATGTAATATGAGAGAGAGGGGGATTCTTACATTTATTCAATCCCTGAATTTATGATCTGGCAGAAGACACATATTTGGAATATGTTATCTACAAGGCTGCTGGATAAGGATCTATAGTGGGTTAGATGTCCCTGTGAGCAGGGACAGTGCCATAGTGAAATCAATAGCCAGGAAACAAGTTATGATAAAAATCTCTCTGCAAGAAGAATCAATCAAAAGATTGACCACCTATCTCTGTATGGCTGATCCTTGCGAGGACACGACAAGAATTGAGTTTCTTGTGGTTGATCATGAATTGAGCAGCTTGGGAACCAAAGGAATATCAGCACACCAAAGTTCTCAGTGTAGGCTTTACAGATACGGCTAGCAAAAACATTACTTTTTTAAACTCCTTTACGATATAATCAATTTACAACTTAGTGGAGAGATTCTGAACAGTAAAAAAGGAACAAAGTCAGTATATTATCTTCTTTTTAAAATTAAGAGAAGATAGAAAATGCTTCCTTAAAAGATTTAAATTTAGAAGCAAAAAGATTAACAAGTTTGTGATTCAAGAAAGTTTTAAACAGATGTAGGAGAGAGTAATTTTAGAAAATAGAAGAATACTTTTTTTTTCTGGCAAAAGTTTCTTTGAAAATAGTAAAGTTAATTAGACAAAAGACCAGACTTTTGTGAGAATGCTGATTGCTCATTATTAAAAAAAAAAAGATAATCGGTGGATTTTACAAAACAAGAAAATAAATGTATTATGATCCAGACTGTGTGACTCTAACTATAGAGAGCTAATTGGGTGTAAAGTGTTAAAGACAAAGAAAAGAAAAGCTGAAAAAAAGAGAAGTATGCATTTAACTTTCACTCTAGTTATAAACATACTTCCACTTTATCATAATGGCAACCACAAGAAAAGATGCAAAATTAGAAGGAATGGGGTTTAGCAGAACAATTTATGCATAATGACATTTCATTAGATTTATGGCAGAAAATGTTTGAGGAATTTGGCAAGAAGATGACTGCAACAGTTGCCAATAGTTTGGGTGCTTTCAAAAAAGGAATTGGAAGAAAGATTTGCAGGAATAGAAAAAAGATATGGAAGAAATAGTTTTAACATATTGAAGAAACTATAGGACAATTGTGTGAAGATCTAAAACAAATTAAGTGACAAAGTGTAAATTATGTAAAGTAATTTATAAACAGAGATGTAGTAAGGTTTGGGCAAAATGGCATTATTGGAAGTGAGAGAGAAAGAAGAGCTGAGGTGGCACAGTGGTTAGAGTGCAGTACTGCAGGCTACTTCAGATCTGCAGTTCAGCAGATCGAATCTCATGGGCTCAAGGTTGACTCAGCCTTCCAGCCTTCCGAGGTGGGCAAAATGAGGACCCAGATTGTTGGGGGCAATAAGATGATTCTGTAAACCGCTTAGAGAAGCTGTAAAAGCACTATGAAGCGGTATATAAATCTAATTGCTATAGCTATTTTTCCACCCTTTTCTGATAATGTGCTAAAAAAATAAAATAAAAATGGATGTAATCCGTAAGCAAAACTACAAACCATTTTAAAATTGATGAGCAACATTAATAACTTTTATTTTCTCCTCACATAAAAGATTTGCATCGCGTGGATTCTTTCCATGGGATTTTAACCAAAAGTTAAGGCATTTTTCACTCCTGTGAGCAAGAGTACTGCACTTGAGTGCTGCCCTCATTAAAATCAGTCCACTTTCTATTGTACTAAATTGATGAATCATATATTTCCTCTACAGCTAGCTCGTTCTTTTATTTTCCTCTCATCTGTTCTTCAGAAGAATGATTCAACCCCTTTTTAATCTCAAGTTCCTATTTACAATCCCATGGTTTTATTTCAACTCCTTCTACAAAACCCATAAAGCAAACATGTCTTGGCAGGCATTTTCTAAGAAGCTGCTTCAAGGACAGCTATTAAATAAATCTTTTTTCAGTCTAGTGATAGGTAGCACTGACACATCTTGCCAAAAAGGGTACTTTACACTTTCATGTTTTATATTGACAAAGCGCTTCAACGTTTTCCTCATGGCAAGTGCTGGAATCCTTCTGCTCATTTGCATGGCTTCCCAGAATCTATGGAGTGAGCAGTTATATTGACTTTAAAAAACAATTAACAATTCACTTGCCCTTTTATTTCGGAAAAACCACCTGTCTGCCACAGCCATTTTTCAGCTCAGCAAGTGGCAGTGCAGTTTCCCTGTGGAAAACTATTCCTCTGCTCTCAGCTTCAGCTATTATCTGAACTGGGCTGTCTGGAAATGCGAGGTGACTGAGTTCTGTATCAAAAGCTCTGATTTCTCAAAAATGTTTTAGAAGCTGTGAAAAAGTTACCTCATGTTGGGTAGTCCCGCCAGACACAAAATGCAGAAAAGAGAATTCCTTTCCTCGTGAAAATACTGCCTGCATATTTTTGTCAGACAATGATAAGCTGCTGCTTAGGACAACAGCTGGCATACCAAGTTTGGCTTCAGAGAACCAGAAAATGAAAGGAAATTCAAAATAAGATCAAATTGATAGTCTTATACATGTCAACAGAGAAATCTGTATGTGTTTAAAATATAATGTAATGCCATTAATCTTTGAACTACTGTGTATATTATATGGTACTAAAATGATCTATAAATCAAGAGGAATCAAGCAGTTTAAAAAAGCAGGGTTTTCTATTTATTCATATTTATATTTTGCTGCCGGAGTGGAATGTTTTCAATAATTGAATAGCGATTATTTCAAAGATGAAGTATCTTAACGTAAAATAAAATGTGAAGGAAGGAAAACCACAATTATGTTTTGCTTTTGTGAAGGGAAATTAGTAGTCGATGAAGTCATGACATTGTCTTTACATCTGGCACTTCAACTTTATTTCTGAATAAATTCCTCTCACACGCACACACAGTCTTTTGAGCAAGACTATTCCGTATAATCAGCTGTTCTAACATTGATCAGTTTAAAGGCTGATGTAGAATTGCCTACAATTGTCCATAGTGATCACTGCAAGCTGGTTGATGGATAAGTGGAGGTTGCAGAAGGGTGAAGATGGGCTGGCACAAACACCTTCCAAATCCCAATTGTGCGTTTTGCACACCCTGCATGCTGATTGGTTGATCTGACTTCCTTTTCTGTGCTTTGCTAAGGCCCTCTCTAGACAGAAAGTTAAAATTTGCTGATGTATAAAAGAAACATCCATGCAACTGTCTCTCCCTAAGCAGAGAAGCAAGTAGATTCCCATACCAAGTGCAGAAACTGCAGGTGGTCAGCTATCTTTGTTGCTGATGTACAGTCTACTATATTACTTCAGACAGTTATGGGCATAGTATGGCCACAACCACAAATCTAGTATGCACCGAATCCAAAATGAGAAGCACGCTTTGATCACAAGCAAAATTCTTTAAAAGTTCAACAAACTATGTCTTTAAATTCATTGGAATATTTCCATTCTTCTGTCCAATAACTGCTATGTACCTGGCAAAGTATTTTTAAAATGTTTCTCTTGAATACCTTACTCTAGAAAAAGTGATGGCTAACCTTTTTGCCATCGCGTGCCAAAAATGGGAGGAGTGTGGGTGGGTCGTGCGCATGCGTGCCCACATCCATAATGTTCCCCACCCCCAGCCGTTTCTAGCCTCCGGAGGGCCTCCAGGGGGGTAGGGAAGGCCATTTTCACCCTCCTCAGTCTCCTGGAGCCTGGGGAGAGCAAAAAACGGGCCTTCCCCACCCCATTGGAGGCCCTCCAGAGGCCGGAAACAGACTGTTTCCCAACTTCCAGTGGGCCCGGAAGGCCCAAAAATCAGCGGGCCAATGCGTGCATGCATGCTGCAGCTGAGCTAGGGCAAAGCTCGTGTGCCCACTGATATGGCTTCGCGTGCCACCTGTGGCACTCATGCCATAGGTTCGCCATCACTGCTCTAGAATGTCACTCAATATTATGAAGTTATAGGTAGCTATGATCCTGCAGATTAAGGATTTTTTCTCTATTTAAAGCATTTGGATATCTTGCTAATACTGTAGAAAAGTTAACACTTCCTACTAAATTTATAATAAATAAAATATTTGCATTTCCTGCAGTGGTACAATTTTCACATTTTCCTATGTGATAATTGCAATTTATTGTGGCTGAACGCAGTAAGAAAAAGACTGTATTCCTTGAGTGGATTCTCACTTTGCATGAGCTATACTTAAGCATTAAATAGTCATAATTGTTTAAATCACAATTAGTTATGCCTGCCCAATATGCTCAGTTATAAACTGTGGTTTACAAAATGTTTGGGTTAATATAAAACAATGAATCAAAACTAAGGAGAGCATAATCTGGGCTGGCATATAATTCACAAAAAGCAGCTGGTCCCTCAATCCCAATGAGCCAAACTGGAAAGTATAATTGGTCAGGTATGTTTCCAAGAAGCTCTCTATATAAACAGAAACGTAAGCCTCTAGTGCCTCTTGCCTACATAGCTTTGATCTTCTGAGAAATAACAAGAACATACTGAAACGGTATTTTCCTTAAAAAGGCTAGTGATTTATTTTCCTTACCTAGGAAACTCAAGTTTACTTAAGTACCATTCACGACCTCTTTTATAACATTATAAAAATAAAGATCCTCCTGCAGTCGTTTTTTTATAACACTTATTCAGTTGACAACAATCTATTTGCGGTTAACATCTCTTAAAAAAAATCAACTTGGGGGGGAGAGGTTAATTTATAAAGAGAATGTTGGCCCTCATTTTTCTCTGGTACTGTAATATGCAGGAATCTCCTGAGAATAATCTGATAGTTGAATTTGAATCTGAAGGAAGGGTGGAGAACGCTTCTCAGATGTTGTTAGCCATTTGAACCCAGAACCTGTTAACCCTTTTAAGGTAATCCAGACAAGAAGCACAAACATGAGTAATTGTTAAGATTATGTTAATGGAATCTTGCCAAGTCTCAAAGTATCCCTCCCATCCATTCCTATCCTGAAGGTAGGAAGTATTTAGTTAAGAAGACTGAGTTGACCATTTTATCAATCATTCCTACTAATATATATGTGAGAAACCATCACAAGAGGATTTCATCCACTTGAAGGTGGATGGGATGACCCTTAGTTACTGTGGGTAGGAAGCTGATGGGATTTTTAAGGTTTTTAAGAGTTTTTAATAAGGGTTTTAATAGGGGATTTTAAATGTTTTAAAATTTTAGAACAGACAAACTGTTTAATTATTTTAAAATATTTTAAAATTTATATTTATTTATTCATGTACTATAGAATACTGTTTTAATTATGTCTGTTCACCACCCTGAGTCCCGGAAGGGAGAAGGTATATAAATTCAAATAAACAAATAAACAAACCCGTGTTGATAAAAAGAACTGAGAGGAAAGAAATCAGATGTCATATTTTTGTTAAATAAGAATTTAACATTTTCTTGTAATGGAACTTTTTAATATGGTATTCTATTAAGTCTCAGCTGCTTGTAACACATAACCAATCTTGGCTAATTTTGAAAAAGTGATCATTGGACTTGCTTATAGTTACATGTGCTGCTTTTACCTCTAGAATCCCAGAGTTGTGCTGCTAAAATTCAAACAGAAATTGCAAAATAATACTCCTAGTCTTTGGCTGGAAACAAGTACTGTAAGCCTATGACAAGATTAATTAATCTTATTAATGGTGACTCATTATATATATATATATATATTTAAACAGGAGACAGACCAAAAATTCCATCCTTATCTTCATAGATACATATCAGTGCCAAACTCTGTAGAGTCTCTCAATGTTCTCCCTCCCCTTTAAAAAAATAATTGTAGCATTTCTGGATTTGATTGTGTAACTTATGTCCCTCTACATCAGGGTTCACCAACCTTTTAGACCTCAGGGACCACTAAATTCATAATTTTAAATCCCGCGTACCACTAATATGATCTGCCTAATGACCGGCTGGGTGGGTGTGGCAAGATGATCATGTGACTGGATGGGTGTGGCCAACTCAATGTCACTTATGCTGAGGGACACCTTGCCAGCCTCTACTCGCTACTCTTTGCCTGCCCGCCTGGGCTCCTTAGGGCCCCAACCGGAAGCAGTTCCTGGAGCTAAGCAGTCACCATGAGAAAGACTTGGTAAAACAGCAGGCTCAGTTCAAATTGGAACTGACCGAGAAGGAGGCTCAGCAGAAGAACCTCACCGAGGAGGTGCATAGGCTTTCCACACAGAGGAAAGACCTGCAGGAATGCAAGGGCAGGTACCGGTGCCTGGAGGCTCAGCAGGCTCAGATGGTCAGCCAGTTCCAAGCCATGATGCTGAGCCGGAGAACCACTGGAACAAAGCCCTCCGGCTCTTTGCCATCAGTGGCATTTCCCTCCAGCCCCTGCACCAGAAGGCTGAAGCAGACCCAAGTCAGAATTTCAGGCCCCCTCCAACCAGCACAAAAAGACCCAGAAGGGGGAGACTCTCTGCAGCAACACAAACATTCATTGCACGTGTCTGGACCCCTGATTTAGTACACTATAAAAAATGCAAGTGCGGACCACCAAAATTTTCTTGCGGACCACCAGTGGTCCACGGACCACCAGTTGGTGACCACTGTTCTACATTGTTTTTGAATTCCAAGAGCTTTAAACTGCAGGACGCTGGTGCTGCAAATTCAGATTCTAAAATGTAGTTATAAAGTGCAATTAAGAATGTCTTCATTATGCCTATTAGTGTAAACTATATATACCAGAGGACAAGATCTGAATTGATACATTGAATTCTAGGAATAAATAATGATGAAAATTGGACCATGCCTGTATCTACATGTTCTCAAACATGTAAACGTGATTATGCTTATTTTGAATTAGATGACTCATGCAGATATGAATGTCTTTTAATAAGAGACTACCAGCTGCACAAGGAATAAGCCAGCTCAGCAACTTCCCTGCTTTTCCCCTGTAATCTCATATGGCACATATAATGCTATGGAACTGGCAACAGATCTGAAAAGTTGCAGGAAGGAGAAAGAATTGCCAAAGTAGAACCTTCTGGTTCTACTGATCATGAAAGTTTCTGCAGGCAAAGGAACATCAGAAAGATACAAGTCAATATTCTTATTGTGGTCTCTGGAACAGCAAATGGATTAGTTCTTCTGTTCTGCACATGTAGGTACAAGGAGAGAATGTTTGAGCAAAACACATTTGCTCAAAGCTGGACATCACTCTGGGTGTAAGAAGACACAAGTATTTCCAAATATAGAAGTACGTTGTTCTTTCAGTTATCAAAAGAATTGTAGGTGTGCAAATTAGGTTGATGTCTGAACAGAACGCAGGTACAACTGTTAGTTTAATAATGGTTCAAATATATAACAGCTTTGGAAAAAGTGACTTACCACCCATCCTCAAAGTTATAACTGCCACACCACTCCCATGATCATGTGATTGTAATTCAGCTACTTGGAAATCAGTATACATTTACAATAGTTGCAGTATCTTGTAGCTATGTGATTGTGATTTGCCAGCTTCCAACAAGCAAAGTCAATTGTGTAAACTAGATTCACTTAACACCTGCAGCAACAATTGCCATAAAATCAGATCCTATCATGTTATGACTCCCTGAACTACCGCATTGCTTAGCAATTGAAATTTTAGTCTCAACTGTAGTCACAAATCAAGGACTATCTATACTTAAGTATTACTTTTCAACATCATGAATTCATTTTAGCATCACAGTTCAGTTTGAATTGTGACTAAACTATTACAATATTTTGTACATAGGTGAAATACTTAAAAAGCAAACAATTCTGAGAATGGCAAACTTTATTTCAAGAAAACTTTCTATATTTTATAATATCTAGTGATCATGAAAAAAATCTTATTTAGAAGATAATACAAGGCAGTTAGATAAAAATTCAGTATACATTCATATTCCCAAACATTACTTCTCTTATTTACTACTGGAATAAAAGAGGCAATTCCTACTGTTGGTAAGTCTTCATTATAATCAAAGTATCTCTCTAGTAGCAAGACTTTCAGCTTTTTTGAAAAGTTCTGGAACAAATGTGAAGAAATCTCTAATACTTCCAAATATAATTTTAAATCATGGAATATAAAAATAAATCCCAAACTCTACTAGGACCAGAAACACAAGACATAATTTAAAAATGGTCTTTTCTGGTATCAAAAATTATGAACCACTTTGATCTTGGAAGGCTTTTTTAATATATCTATGATAATATTTGATCTATCCGCCTTGCTTTATATTAGATGCTCAGAACGAATGTGCTAAAGTTGTCCTATGTTGGCAGAAGGTCTTGTTGGAAGCAGGACTCCTCCATTTGACTCTTACTGGGCTTCGGCTTACTTGAGATGTTTTCAGTGTCGTCTACCCATTACTTCTTTGGGAGTAGAAAAAAAAATCCAACCCTTGAAACTTCCAAAATCTTCTTACAATCTATTTAAAAGGAATGTCAAACTGTTTGGCTGCATATGACCCCCTCCTTCACTGACAGCAATATATTTCTGGTTTTTTTTTTTTTTTAAAGTTTATATTGTCCAATACTTTGGGACTCTACTCAGTGCCATATAACTGAACTCCTGGCCATATAACTGAACCCTTGGCCATATAACAGGCCTTACCACACCCTTCCTATATTCATCCTACTTTCACTAATTCTTGTTCTTTGACTTGGCAGAGCAGGTAGTGGATTATACAGGAAACTGCTGGGTAAAAAGAAAAAAAACTTTCCATCTGTGGTGCTATTCTGCTGATAGAGAACCTAGCTATTCAACCATCTTGCAGCATGCATTCAAGAAGACTTTTATCTGAGCATATTCAATGTCACAGTACACGTGAATTATGCGAGAAATGTTCCAGTATTATTTTGAAGGCATAATAATGCCAGTAAGATTATGATGCTAGTAATGTGTTTAGAATCACTAATGTAATTTGTGCAATACAAAACATGTGGCTGTTTAAAAATGCAGTTGCCAAGTATAAAATTGGAAAGAAACTTTGTGTATGAAATCCCAGGGAAAGGACGTTAGCATGCCACCTTTTTCTAAAGGGATACTACACATTAATTTTTACAGGATACTCATCTAATTTTCTAGAATAAATCAGATTTTATTTTAAAGGTAAGTCATTACAACTTTGGAAAACACCCTCTTTTATTGATTAATAAGAAACAAAGTGGTGCATATTTCCACTTATTCCTCATGCTCTCCACTTCATATTTACCATTAGAAAAATAGAAGATTTGCAGTAGCCTTCATGCGCCACATTCAAAGTTAATGATGACATTGGAAAAAAAGGGCTAATTGCAAAAATTGGCCAGCTCAACTGCTGTTATCACATGAAGGATCTTTCTTCCTGTTCAGCTTGTAGGAGCAAAAGATTTTTGGTCAGGTCAATCTCACCAAGCTTGATTGAACTTAGCTGTACATTTTTCTGTCCCCAACAATGGCTGATCCTCAGACACGCATGATGACACTTCAATCTGCAGAAAATGGAATAACACTGATGTGTAGAAAGTTATCTGGATAACTCATATGTTCACTTAGCCATTGTATTGGTGTCTCCAACATTGGTTCTATTCCATGAATCATCACTTGAGTCTTCTTTTCACCATCTAATTCACAGAGAGAGGGAAAGAGAAAGAGAAACTGCTAAGCTAGCATTTGTCAGATTTAAAAAGAAACAACTATATCTTAAGTATATGATACTGAGTTTCATAGTGAAATTCTACAGAATCCTTGGTTTATTGCTACTGATTATTATCTTATCACTGTTCATATGAATTTCTAAAGGCACATGGAAAGTTCTAGTAAATGAAGCTTCATAACATTATCAAGAAGCTGCTGCTTTTTTTTTAAACCAATCTAAATACACCAACCTTTCTCTCATTGTGCACATTGAAATGAAAAACAATAGTTTTAAGAACAGGACTTTGAAAGGTTTATTAAATGCAAATGTTTTAAATAAATTTGAGTGGCAGTAATTTACAAAAGAACAAAGTATTTGCATAATTGTGTAATAATTAACTGAATCCAGACTAAACAGGCTTAGAGGAGACTGAATGAAATCATTTGGAGCAGTTCTTCAAGATTTCAGTGGATCTACTATAAAATACAACTAAAACAGGTCCAATCTTGTACATGTCATAGAAATGAAATATGTACAAATAATACAGGGATATATCAATATAAATTTCAGAGATTATGAAAAGAGCTTTGGCTTGGGTAGACACCAAGGTTGGCCAATTTAATCTTTGTTTAAATTTTATTACAGAAAAACCAAATCAAATTGCCCACATTGACTAGCATTGAAAAACAACCAAATGAAATGCATAATATTTGCAGGTTAAGTTGTTTCTTTGAGAAAATGACCCTGTCATATTTCAGCTAAATACAATTGCTAAGTATCTTTAAATTGCTACCCTTTCACTTTTAAAAACTGTTTTAAGGTGGTTGAATGAATGAACATGTCTAAATGTAAATCTAGAACAGGAGTGTCAAATTCAAGGTCCGCGGGCCGGATCCAGCCTGCGATGTGGTCAGATCTGGTCCGCGGGGCCCTCCTGGAAAATGTAAGGGGCTGGCCCACGTCGCTTCGGCCCGGTCTACCCAATGCGAAGAGGAAACATCCCAGCAGTTTGGGGAGCAAGCTGGCCATGCCCAGTGAGTGGCATCAAGCTGGCCATGGCCACCCAGTTGGCCCTGCATGCCCTGACCAAGGTCAACCACAGCCCTGATGCAGCCCTCAATGAAATTGAGTTTTGACATCCCTGATCTAGAAGAAATATATAGGCTTAATTTTATTTGTGGCAAAATGAAACCTACCAAATTTCCATATGAAAGCTGCAAGGGACTTTTACTACAGTATTTGGGGTCTTTTGAAAATGAGATTTGCTCAGCTCTGCTTTCTAGGGATTACTTTTTTGATGTTTTCAGAATGGAAACTTGTTCTTCAAAATATCAAAGTCAAGATCCTAGAAGTGGTAAGAAGATAGCCAAGAGCCTATTTATACCTCACAAATCTGCTTGTGCTTTTCCAGAACAATTACTTCAACAGTGCTTCACTTTATTTGTAAAATTCCTTTAAAAAGGAGGTATTCCTGACTCCACTTTTATATACTTTTGAAAAGTTACGGAGGAAAATATTAAATGCAGATCTCAGAAAAGAAAGAGACATACAAGATCTTATATGTAATGAAGGATAATAACAGTGAGGACAAGATAAATTTATCTTTGATTGATTAAATATGGCAAAGTCTTTGTGTAGATCATGCCAAAACACACACAGTATTAAGAGTAATCAATACACTAGAAAACAGGATTATTCTTCCAAGGAAGTTTTAAATGAATTAGAAGCTTCTATAAGAACAAAATTTGGAGGAACAGAATAGTTCACAGTAAGAAATGAGAGTGAGAGAAATGTGCATTTTCATCACATTTGTTTAGCTTGTCTAGCAAATAAATTATTAGAACAATGGACCAAATTAAAATAGGTGAAAATACCAACAATTAAAAATAAGCAAATGATACCGTTTCTAAAGAACACTTGGAAGAGCACATTATGGAAGTAAAAAATATGGGTTAATATTAAGAAAACTAAGACAATGCCAACCACCAAGCTTAGTGAATTCACAGTTAATAGCAATGAAGCAAAAATTAAGAGATAATTTTATTTTCTTGGGCTCACATGCATGAAGATGGACAATGCTCTAGAGAAGTACAGTAAACAGGAGATTAATACTAGGAGAAAGGCAATGACCAACTAAGACAAGACCATGGAGATAATAATATTTTTATAACAACAAAGATCAGAATAGTCAAAATCCATTGTTTTCTTGTGGTAACATATGCTTGTAATAGCTGACATTAACAAAGAGCAAGAGAAATAAGATATGTACCCTCAAGTTATAGATCTCGAGTTGTTTGTTAAAAATTCCAAAGACTGATTTAGCCTGGATAGACTGCTCCCATGAAGTGATGACCAGGAAACAATAAGAGTTAGATTTAGGGTAAGGCTACTATATATGCTGCAAGTAAACAATTGGCAAAGAAAAAAATGACTAAGACTAAAAGAAACAGAAGGGGCAAGGCAATATTAAGTGAATAGATGTAATCAAGGAGATTCCTGAAAGTTCTCCGAAAAGTCACAAATTATCTCTGTGGATATGTCCAGATAATCAGCGTTTTTTCATACAGTAGTGAAGAATTCGGCCTGATGTAATGATGTTTAAGTAAAAAGCTATTAAACTTTATTTTAATATGCTATTGTTTTAAGAGCTATTTTCTCTCCTTTTTGGCATCTCTTAATTGCTGTACTAAACAGTGCTATGCTATTAAATTTATGTATTTTAGTTGTTAAACTGAATTAGAGGAGGGAGGTAACTTTGCCCTGAATCAATGTTGGAAAAGAATATTCAGCATTATTCCATCTTAAACCATACAACCATACCTTACACCAAACTAAAAAAATTAGCAACTCTCACATGTTCTCCTAGCTGAAAAACATGCTGAGGGAAAAGGTGTGTTCATTCAAATGGTAATAATTTGTCAAGTCAAGTCATCTTTTCCTCAACACATTTTTATGTCCTATAACAAAATATAAAAGCAGAATCCTACTACATCATACAATAAAGTCATTTTATGCTATTGTATTAGAAATGCTTTACTTTCATTAACTAAACAACAGCTCATTGTTTTCCAAATGTTCACACTTACAATATGAGCGACAATACTGATTAAGATTTTTTAACAATGCATTAAAGACACTAGTTTGTTAGTGGTAATAAGTAATAGTTGAACTAAGACTTGAAGCATGAATTCGTAACTTTACTAGATATCCTATATTAGTTTAGATAATTGAACAAGCTCACATAAATAAAAGGAATGCACAGTGAAATGTAAATGGAGGTGGGTGGGTCATCTAAGCAAAGAGCCATTGAGATATTTTCATAAGTTTGTTCAAATGCATTTTTCTTTTCTGTGGATCGGTAAAAATTTGCCTAATCGAA
>JANHFK010006654.1:99679-115847 GCA_036250565.1 Sibynophis collaris
GGTTTTCTTGGCGTCTGGGGTGGGTTAAAATGGCCTCTTCCCCCCCCCCCAAGGCCCTCCAGAGGCCAGAAACAGCCTGTTTCCCGACTTCTGGTGGGCCTGGAATGCCCGAAAATCAGATGGCCAGCGCATGCATGCACGCACGCAGTAGCTGAGTTGTGGCAACGCTCGCCTGCCCACCGATATGGCTCCACGTGCTACCTGTGGCATGCGTGGCATAGGTTCGTCATCATGGGTATATGGTGTCCTACTCGAACAGGGAATTGGAGGTCCCTTCAAACTCTATTATTCTATGGTTTTTGTTCATAGCTGGACCTATTGATTCTGAACTATTACTATCCACCTTTTAAAGACATTTTTTTGAGAGGTGATTAGGCTTCAGCTGCAGAGGATTCTACAGATTATCTAGAGTCATTTAATCAAATTTCATAGCCAAATCACAGTATGAAGAGAGCATTAGTTACTTTTGTTGCTGATGCTCTCTGACCATCATTGTATTCCTAATTCTCTCACTGAATTTAAATACCATTCATCACAATATCCTTCTAGACTGGCTTGCAAGATTTGGGAGCAGAGGGCACTGTTCTGTGGTTCTGATTTTTTACTTTTTGGTTCTACTTTCTATTTGTAGCTAGTTTCAGTCGGCGTTAAGAGAGAGGGGGAGATCAAATATACATCCTGTCATCTTTTGGGTGTTGGGCAGGGCCCAGTGCTCTCATTTCTGTTTAACATCTGACTCCATTTTAATCCTGACATGACTGTACGGCTGCAAATATTAGGTCCCTGGCTCAGATCTCACCTTAGAAATGGATTACTCAATGTGCATTACATGGGGCTGCCAATGAAAACCATTCAGAAACTACAGCTCATCTAGAATGCAATGGTTCAGGCAGTGATGCCCACCCCTCATTTTGTCTATGTGAACTACTCTGGTTACTACAGGTAGTCCTAGACTTACCACAGTTTGTTTAGTGTCCATTTGAAGTTTACAGCAGCACTGAAAAAACTGACCTATGACTGTGTTTCACACTAATGACCGTTGCAGTGGTCATGTAATCAAAATCCAGATGCTTGGCAAATAATTCATATTTATGACAGTTGCAGTGTCCCAGGGTCATGTGATCACCTTTTTGATCTTCTGGCAAGCAAAGTCGATGGAGAAGCCAGATTCACTTTAACAGCTAGCTTAACAACTGCAGTGATTCACTTAACAATTGTTGCAAGAAAAATCATAAAACAGGGCAAAACTCACTTAGCAGATGTCTCACTTAGTAGCAGAAAGTATGGACTCAGTTGGCTTCTGGGTACAATTTAAGGTGCTAGCCCATGGTGGCAAAAGAATTTTGAAATAATGCTTGTCCTCCGTAGTTTCTATGCATTCAGTGAGGATAAGACAGAATGGGTGCACCTCAGATCCCAATAATCAAGCAGTGTCATGTAGTGGGATCCGGATAGTAGTATGCCTTCTTTGTCATGGTTCCTGCATCTGGTATATCTCCCCAGAGATCTGGGTGGTTCCTATCCTGGTGACTTCAGAAAGCTACTAAAAATCTGCTTATCTTCCCAGGCTTTTGGTCATGGTGAAGGTTGTGTTTGGGTTGGCTTTGGTTATTTTCGGATTCAGATCATGTTTTTTGTTCTGTTCTTTTACATTTTCTCTTTTTAAAATGTTTTAAATTGTAAGCTGCACAGAATCATTAGGACTAGAGCAGAGTATAAATTGTATTCCTCAATCACTCTAGATTTTTGTACCTGATATTGTAACTCTTGTCTTGGAATTATGGAAGTTGTGTAATCTAATAGATTTGATGACACTAAGCTGAGGAAGGCTGCTGGAAAGGAAAATATGGTATGGAAAGCTTGAATAGGAAATAACTAAACACCAGAAGCAGAAATCTTGCTGTAAATACAACCAAGAATGCTGCCTCCAGCATCAGTCAGAGACAGACTCTTCAACTCTGTCTAATAAGCAAGGGGACTGAGTAGGGGTAGAGGAAGGGAAAGTAAGATCAACGAAGAACTAAAGAAGAAAAGAGAAACTGCAACAGTTAGGATTAGGCTCAAGGGACCAGTGTGTGAAACATTGTTCCTTCTTTCTCCAATTTGACAGTGCCATTAGTGGCCTAGGAAATCCATGCTGACACACCTGCGATCTTTTTGATTTTTGGCTTGGTTGCTTGTTGTTGGTCCTAAATTTGCAATAGTTTATTGCATATAATTATTCTGATTAATTGACCCATGGCTTTCATTATTGGTTATTATTTGTAAGTATATTTTTTTAAATATTTGAAGCACAATTATATTTTAATTTAAAAAAAATAACACGGGGAAAAATATTATCTAACCTCAAAAATGACATAAAACACATACTAATTTACTAATAAATTTTATTTATTAAAAATTATTCTCATTTCAGTTTATTGTATTATATTGCTGCAATCCAAGCTTAATCTTAGATATTCCATTTAACTTATTTTCTTATAGCAAAAATTAATTTTGTGTACCACATAATGAACATTACCTTTTCTATTTTTAAAAAAATTCTAGGACTTAAATAATGAGTGCTTAGTAGAATTAATTCACTAGATGGCAGTGTTTACTAAATGTTTGAAGATTTCAATCTTCCTTGTTATATCCTAAGGATTGTTCTGCTAATTTTTTCCAAAGCACACTGTGATGAAAAGGAGGTTTCTCCTTGATATGCCACCTCACATATAACTTTTTGCTACCTTAGTGATATTTCCAACCAAAATATTCTTACCTGAGGTTTTCCTTCTTCCGATGAATAAGCCATATTTTGCAAAGATGAGTTAAAAGTAATAGAAATATCTGATTAATTAACATGGTAGTAAAACATGCGGAACATACTTCTTGCATTCTTTTCAACCCCTTAATAATGAGTCCACCTTGGTTCTCATGATCAGAGTGATTTGGGCTAATTTTGGATTAGTAAGCAGCATTTCTATCTGCTGCCCAATTGCCATATAGTCAGACTAAAAGAGGGAACATTTTCTGGATTTTTCCCCATTTCCATGGGCCCAAAAAGACTAATTTTCAATGTCCAACTTTCTTTTGTGGCTTCTTCTCCCATACTCAATTTGTTGCTGTGCTATTCAGACAATCATCATGCTGTCTGAATAGACAGACAGACAGAATTATTTTGTAACATTCCATTAAGTTAAACAGAAAACAAAATGTCAGGAATGATCAGGCATGGGCATGTAATATCTGACAAGATTGGAGTTAGAACTAAGTATAGATTTGCATTTTGCAGTATGAAAGAACAAAATAAAAATTGAAGTGCTGCATTAATTTAAAATAATCAGCTAAAGAAAAGCAACTTTTATCATAAAGATAGTAAAATCAGAACTCCAGCAGTCAGTCATATAAAATTCAGTTAAGTCCTGTAAGAAGAATTTCAGAAGCATGTAACTGCTCAGCCCCAGAGTTAGTCTGCATTTTTGCTTGATATGTATGTAAGGTATGTGTTTATTTATTTTAGAGGGACACCCAAATCCAGAAATCCATAGATGGCTTGCAACATCAAAAGCAATAGAAATCAAAATAGTTCCTGAAAACAGAAGAATAGCTGGATGGAAAGAGGCAGTTTCTGGCTTCAGCATTCCAAAGCTGTTTCATCAAAAGTGGAAGATCTTCAGAAATAAGCTGACTGATCACTAAAGATATCTTAGAACTGCTGAAGCACTAGCAGCTTCTAAAAATAATTTTACATAATGTGGAAGCTTAAGACTCTTAATATTGAGAGAAGAAAATCTGAATCATTGGTTAGGGTTTCATTGGAACCTATGAATAGTGATGGAAAGTGAATAGTGAATTCTGCCCTCTGCCCTGAAGCTTTGATGGAAAACTCAGTTCAAATAAAAAATAGCTTGGGGCTCTATCTTCTAATGTCATATATCCCTTAGTAATACGATGAAAAGTAGTTTGCAACCAACCTAACAGCTGCATGACTCTTTTAATGCCAAGAGAACAAATATATTTTATGGAACGGTTGCAAGCATCTGATAGAGTTTAATTTGAGTATATGCTGTATCATTCTATATATCATCTTCAGATAAGATTATACCCCCTTCAAGCCAAGCTCTACCTCTGCTCTCTTTATGGCACACCAAAGTTGTTTTCTTCCATAATTTGCAAGGGGATTGCCATTATGTTCTTCCATTTTTTCTCCATATGGTATTATCTTTTTTTTTCATGCTTTATCCCATATTTTCTACCATATTTTTTATTATCCAGTCTAACCTAAAATTGTGACTATGCGAACACTTTTATCTTTGCAGGAATAAACTGCAGGGAACAGCTTTGGTTTTAACTAGCCTTCTAAATATCTGTAGGTCTGGCAGGCTTCCCTACAAATGAAATTTCATTAGGCTGATGCTCTGTGGGAAAGTTCTGCTAGTGCTTCCCATCATCAACCTAACTTCTTTAAATTATGGAATCTAGATAGGGCTTGCCTTGTGCAGACAGAAAGAGGGTAATGTACAGCATTGAGGAAGAGAACCAGCAACGAACTGACGGAAATTGCTATAATTCAGTGGGTTGAATTATCTGCATAATCTAAAGAACTGATGAGCATAAACTGCCTAATAACTGCTTTTTAACTACCCTATAGGCATTGTGGTGAGTAATTTAATGCTCTTGCTTGAGTTTTCAAAAAACTTTAAACACATTGCCTTTTATATAATTCAATGTATTATACTCCAGCTTCTCTTAAAGCAAAATTTTAATCTATTTTTCAGCTATTTTGACATGCCTGATATACAGTATGCTACTCAGGAAAAAGAGCAAGCTCTGGTTCCAACCCAAAATTTACAGTATGCTTATGGTATCTCAGTGGATTCAGTATCTTCGTCTACATTGCCAGCTTCGTTTAAAAAGGTAAGATTCAATTAAAAGTATTCATACTACATTTTATTGTATAAGAAAAATCACTGAATATATTCTAAATTCTGAAATAACTTGTTTTAACGGAAACAAAAGAAGCCATCTATTTTTTTCATTTGCATAATAAAAAGTACAAAAATTCATTATTATGAGTTACATATACAGGGGGGAAAATTTTTAATTCTATTTTTTCACACAAATAAATTATTGTGATAGATTTAGCTGGAGAAATTGGTATATTATCCATCTAATGTCTATTCTTATTCAACCCCATGAAGTTAATTGATTGGGTTGGCTTAAATCTGTACTGTATGTTGGAAAACATTATTTTTTTGCATTCATATCTTCTTACTCATATAAATATGTCAGAGAGTAAGAAGGCAGGAAGAGTACCAATTATTTCTCTTTTAGTATGGAAAATGAGTGTGCGTAATTATCTTAGAGGTAAGGTTGTACAATAGTTTTCTTGTCACAATGTTTAATCTTCACATAAATAGTATTTATATCATAGTCTGTGAGTGGAGCCAAACTGACTACTTTGCTTTTTGCTGGAAAATTAAGCCATAAATATAATAACAAGAAGACGGCATAGAAACTAATTTGTAATGTTTTCAAAGCGTAGTTCTTTGAAAACAGAAGACAGCAGATCAAATGAAGCATGCAGGATAAAGGTTGATTCTTTCACTGGAAGCTCATCTCTTTATGTATCATCTGCCACTTTACAGTACAAAAACCTGTATGGCTTGGTGAACTGCATTTTTATATTATGCTTGTCTTCAGCTCAGAACTAACAGGAAGTGGGAATTATAAACATTTAAGCAATTGTTTTTATGGTTTGAAGACTCCTACCTTGTTCATGTCATGCATATGTACATCATATTGATCTGGAATATAGAAAATTGCATCCGTGTCTTTGCAATAATAAGAGACATTTAATATGAAGCTTGCTCTGTGGAACATCTAAACAGGTAAATGCTTTTCAGAGTATTTTGATAATTGGGAAAGACTTTAAAGATGGACTTTCCCTTCAGAACATTTGGTTGGATAGCAAATATATTTTCTGTTTCTTTGGTTTTTTCACGCAGCAAGTAAATTTTTGACTTCTCTGTATTTAATAATTTATTATAACACAATTTATATGATCATCAGTTTGATTGATTGATTATGAGCCATCAAGTCATTTTCAATTCCTAACAACCACATAGATAGATTTTCTCCATAGTGAACTATTTGTAAACTGGTCTTTCAAATCTTCCAACATTGTACCTATTGTTATTTTAACTGAGTCCATCCACCAGGCTACTCTTCATTTTCTTCTCTTTCTTTCCAGCTTTTTCAGCATTAGAACCATTTCAGGAGAGCTTGGTCTTTGCACAATGAGTCTGAAATAGGAAAGTTTGAGTCTGGTCATTTGTGCCTCAAGTGAGAACTCTGGTTGATTTGTTTCATGAGCCATTGGTTTGTTTTCTTGGCTCTCCACAGTATTCTCAGGAGCCTTCTCCAATACCAAAATATCCAAAATCTACGTACTATAAATCTACAGTACATTTTGGATATTTTGGGCTTTTAAAAAAAATAAATTAAAAAAAATGTGACTTGCTATAAAACATTAATCAAGACTTTGTGTGTAACTTTTCTATATTTTAAATGTGTAATTAAATATCAGAACCTGAAATTCCAAGGCGATAATTCTACACAGTTAATTTACATACTGTAATATACTGCATTCTTTGTTTAAAAACTATAGTATTTGTGTCACTTTTATTTCTGTTCAGTATCTCCTGCACAAAATGTCAGATATTGAAAACTATTTGTGCAACCTTTATAGTTAATAATGAACAGTGATGCACAATGTTTTCTTTTATTGGCAAGCCAAATTAAGGCTATTTTCAGTTTTCCAAATAATGCAATGAAATATGCAGTCAACACATCCTTGCTTTTTGATGTAATAAATATTTACCTCCTTAAACAAACAAAATGTAAACTTCCTTTAATTTTGCCCTATTCCTATCATTGTTCTCTTTTATTTTGACATCAATATTTTGTATGATCTCCTGATGGTATGCCAAGAGTTCCAGGATTCTTCCCAGTGTTATGATTCTGGCTGGATGAATGACTTACCAAGGCAGTCAGACTAATGTACTTCTCATATTTCAATCCAGAGCTAGCTAAATATTGAATCTAAGCAGAAGACGAGGATGAGCATGAGCAGGACTTATTTTATGTATTTAGTTATTAACATAATTTCTATACTGTTCAATCCCATCGCAGGATATTTCCAAGAATCTCAAAACAGAATTTTAAAATATAAGCAGTACCTACTAAATTATAATCTTCTTCTGAATTCAACAGCCTTAAGGCAAGCTTACTAGAAAATTCAAGTCCTTTGTGGCAGTGCATTTAATGGGTGCAATGTGCTTCTGGCTATACATTATTATGGTCTACTATCCAGCTTTCTTTTTATGTATACTGAACTTTCATCAGGTCTTTGTATCAATTGACCAGAAATTCTGTGGAGATCATTTGTGCATTTCAGTAATATAAAAATAGGTAAAGCTGAAGATAGTGTATTCAATGATAGTATAGGTAGTCCTTGACTTACAACCACAATTAGGACCAGAATTTCCATTACTAAATAATGCAGTTGTAAAGTGTGATGTCCCATGATCACATCGCTCAACGGTGGTAATCACAGCAATCCCCATTGCCATTGTTAACCAAATTCCATCAGCCATTAGCTACCCTACCCTAATTCCAGGCTTGGTCCCTCAAGACTCAAGTCTTGGTGAGGTACCTCATCTTAAACTCTCCTTCACCTATCTACTCCCCCATCTCTACCCTTTTGGTTGCCCTGTACCTTGCCTTAGATATGAGTAGCTCTGGGGTTGCTTGTCACGCTGCAGATCAGAGGCCTGTTGATGCACCACAGATCTGGGAATGCAAGAAACCCTTGAACCGTAGAGCAGTGCAAAGTTGCAGGCACCCCTGGAAACTTCAGCCATCCCAGCAGTACAGCAGAAAGCCCAGAAAGGCCCAGCCACCCCAGTAGCACAAAGTGTTCCTGGATGCCCCAGCAGCATGGTACAAAGGTACAGTGAGCTGAGAAGCCCCAACTGCCCAAATCGTGTGGTGCAATGCCATAGCCATCCTGGAAAACCTCAACCATCCTAGCCTAGTTCCAGCCACCCTTGACACCCTGCACTCTAAAATCCTTGCCACTTTAGCTGCTCTTCACTGACTTCTCGCTCCTACTGCTGTTGAGACATGCCCACCATAGCCATTCACAAGACAACTGCTGGCCACATGAGGCCATCATCCCCATGTTTCACAAGGAAATCACCTTCATGGAGGAGTTAGGTGGCTTGCTGCCAAGCGTCTGAATTTTGATCACATGATTGCAAGGGCACTCCCAAACTCCCACATTTGGAGATGACATCAAGCATTAATTACAATTCACATCTTGTCATTTATGAGTGAGCGAAAAAGCTGGTTGGGTAGCAGACTGTTTTTCCAAAGGTAACAAAGATTGCCAGAAAGGATTACTTCTTGTGCTGAGAGGTATCTAGAGTTCTTATAATGCTCTTAAAACTCAAGCATTCCTTGGATGGACTTACAATTAAGATTCTAGAAATGATTCAGAATGATTTAGCAGTAAAGTTTTCTAGCTTTTAATAACATGGTTAATTCTTCTAAACTATTGTTTATATTATCTATATATTATATTATCTATATGTAAACATTATACATTATTATACATTATCTTTGATTTGTGTGTTGAAATATTATATTAGGTTTATGGATCGGTAATTATATTGCATTATTATACATTAAGCAACATATTATTTATTAAATTATACATTTAAGTAAAGGTATAACATTAAGCAAAGTTGTCCCTGGGGTCGCGATCGGTTGGACACGACTTTGCAACAAACAACTAACATTAAGCAAGCTATGCATTTAAGATATACATTTAAGCATTATTTTAATACAACAACTTGTAGCAGTGGTGAAATCCAATTTTTTTACTACCGGTTCTGTGGGCATGGCTTGGTGGGAGTGGCAGGGGAAGGATATTGCAAAATTTCCATTCCCACCACAGTCTGGGACAGGCCAAAGATGGTATTTGCTGGTTCTCCGAACTACTCAAAATTTCTGCTACCGGTTCTCCAGAACCTGTCAGAACCTGCTGGATTTCACCCCTGACTTGTAGGGTTTCTCATTTTGTTGCAAACAGCATATTTAGTCTTCTCATGTATCATTATGAGATGAGATTAATTTTGTTAGCAGCTTTAATATACTTTAAGATGCTTCTGTGCTTAAGTTCTTCCTTATTAATGAGATTCTAGTTTAGGAAAGTAAAACTATTTTCAGCACAATTTTCCATTCTACTGAGTTTCATTTATCCACAGGATGTACAATAGGTGTGGTACTGGTTTGTTACATGTCATGTTACATACTAATGTGATAGCCTGCATTAAAATCATATTATTTGGTATTACAGTGCTTATTTTGTTTGACCAAGAACACCATTTTATTAAATGGTTCTAATTGAGATGTATTTTAATAGCACTTTTAATACAAGTAGTTACAACCATTTTAGACTATGCCCTAATTATAGCACATTGGGCTCTTGCAATTTTTTTTTTCCCAGGGCATGTTTGAGTCATGGCCTTCATCTCAACTCCACCCTATCAGTGAGAAAAGCTTAAGTCATTTTTAGTTGTATTGGTGTTTAAATAGTGCTTTTCCTCTAAGAGCAGCATTCAGTAATATCTGCTAGTATGCAAAATGTGTTACCTTATGCAGACATGAAGTTAGGTGACCATGGTGGGTGTGTTTTGCTATTTTAGGCTGATGTGTGGATGTTTCCTCCCCCTCTGATTCCTTTAGATCTGCAAAGCAGTGGTCCTGTGCTAACTATTTGCAGATGGTTTTTTTGCAGCAAGGGCATGTCTTTCTACACAGGTAGTCCTCAACTTACGGCCACAATTGAGTCCAACATTTCTGTTGATGAGACGTTTGTTACGTGAGTTTTGCCCCCATGTTACAGTCTTTCTTGCCACAGTTGTTAAGTGAATCAGTGCAGTTGATAAGTTAGTTACCCGGTTGTTAAGTGAATCTGGCTTCCCCATTGAGTTTGCTTGTTAGAAGATCAAAAAGGGAATTGCATAACTCTGGAACACAACAATGGTCATATGTATGAACCAGTTGCCAAGCATCTGAATTTTGATCACGGGACCCATGGGGATACTGCCAAGGTTGTAACTGCGAAAAACGATCATAAGACACTTATTTCAGTGCTGTTGTATCTTTGAACGGTCACTAAATGAACTGTTGTAAGTTGAGGATTACCTATATAGCACAATATCACATGTGGATATCATCATTTGCCAGTCTTTCAAGGTAGGCAGGATTAGGCAGGCAACATCCTAATTCACACAATATATAAAAGCAGGTAGACAGGAAGCACAGTCAGACTTGTAAGATTTTGTTACTATAGCCAATCTTAATACAAGTAACACTTTGCAGTGTTTGTTTCTCATCTTGTTTTGTAAGGCAACAACCAGAAGTTGCTAAGAGTCTTGTAATCTATTTTCCTATGTTAGCATCCCCCGTCTCTGAGTCAAACTTACATTCCATCACTTCATTTTATAGAATGGTAGAAAGTGATGGTTCATAAGAATTGCACAATAATACTAGACTAAACAATACAAGCATTATTGTAAGTGGTGTAAGATGAGGCAGAAATGGCATAACAGGTGAGTGATGGAATTTCTCTCTCTCTTTTTCCCCTCTCCCTCCCTCCCTCTCACACACACACCACCACAAAATAAGGAAAATGAAAAAGGTTTGAGATCTTAAATAAACCTGCTGCTTATGATTCAAATCCATTTGTGAATGCGAACAATGGTTTTATAAAAATGCTTTATTTAATTTGAATTGTGACAAGTTGAGGCATAGAAGCAAACACATAAGAAATCTAGAGATGATGGATAGAACTCTATGCAATTAGGCTAACCTCATTCCTGCTACAATATCATGATTGGCAGATGTCTTTCCCACCATCTGGTAATATGCTGAAGAAGGAGGACTCCAACAATGGAGTGTTCAACTGGTAAATTTGCATATCATGGACTATATATGAATAATCAGAATGAATAATTCAGCAGCAAATCAGGAGAGAGGCAACAAGGATTTGGAGTTTTTGGCAACAAATCCCATGTTGATAGTTTTTGCCAACTCAAAGATAGTGGATCACATTTAACTTCATGGTGGGAAGAGACCCTTAAAGAGGAGGCATTATCTCTTTTATGCGTGAGGAATGTCGCTTTTAAAACAATATTTGTAATTATTTTTAGATGTTGCACATTTTTTATTTGAAGAGTAAAAGAAAAATATTTCCTAATTCTCAAAAAGATATAAGCAAACTACTTGATGAACCCTTCAGTGGTGGGTTCCTACCGGTTCGCTCTGGATGTTGCGAACCGGTAGTAACGGCGGCAGGAGGCTCTGCCCACCTGCCTGGGCGTCATCACGGACGCCCTGCACATGCGCAGAAGCACTGCGAGTGAAGCGAGCACACGCGCACTCCTGTTGCAAACCAGTAGTGAAGGTAAGTAGAACCCACCCCTGGAACCCTTCCCTGTTCGAGGTGAGCCCCAGCCACCTGCAGGACTCAACTGAGTTTCAGCAGGAGCTTGAGGTTGTTCCTGAAGGCCTGGTGCATTGTGCAACTAAAACTTTAGTTAATGCTTCCAATGATAAGACAGCGGAGGTTTTGGATCACGTCTTTGTGGTTTTTCTTTGCTCTCAGGGCTTCCCTTGTTTTACAAAAGAGATGAGGGAGATAAAATGGAGAAGAGACACTTAAAGTGGTTCTCGAGAGCCAACAAAGAGTGAATCTAATTAAGCACGAGCCAAACTGTTTAAAGGCATACTTTATGGCAGTAAGAGCAGCACTGAAAACATCAGTATATTTTCACTCTTATTGCATCCACAGACAGCCACCCAAACTGCTTTGTTTAGAGCAACTTGGTTCCTCCTCGACAAGGGAAAAGTAGAGATTCACTTGAAGGACCACTGTGAGGATCATATCCTAGGCATCTTTCGGATAATTTGAATTCACTCAAAACTTGAGTTTGATCATGAGGCAGGTCCGTGGAGTTGACTAAGACCTGTTCTTGCTTGGCTACCTGGGAATTTGATCCTATTCATCTTGAGAAAGTACATAGGTTTCTTGGGTTATCAAGTAATTAGGTAGGTTTCCTGAGGGGTGACATACAGTTATGAAAACAGCCTTGAGATGCGGCAGTCCTGCCAATGCTTAAGGAGACAGTAGTTTGGTCCCTTATGAAGAAGCCGTCAAGAGATTGTCCATATTGGACAATCTCCAATCCCCATAACCGCCCTGAGTCCTGTGAAGGAGAAGGGCGGTCTAGAAATATGATAAAATAAATAAATAAATAAATTTTTAGAGAAAGTTATTGAGAATATGGTTATGCTGAGGCGTTAGAGCCCTGGGGGGCCTTTTAGTCAGATCTTAGATCTGTGCTTAGCATCAAAATAGCATTCAATGATTTTGTGGATACTGATGAAGATTGTGGTATCTTTCTGACCAGCTGTACACTTTAGAAATGGGGGGGGGGCATGGTGTTTAAGTGGTTTTTCTTCTTAGAAAGAAGATTGATACAATTGAGAAAAAGAACTACAGTTGAGACACCCCTCTCTATAGGAGTTCTTTATCTAACTTTATTGGCAATGGCACATAAAATAGGGCTTTAAAGAAATTCCAAAAGCTTCACTCAGTATGGTCAGGAAAAGTCAATATCAAGACTAAATCCAAAATTATTCCAGCTTTTAAAGTAAGATTGAGGAACCTGTGATCCTCCACCTATTGCTAAACTCCAAGATATTGATGCAACTCTCAAACAGCAAGATCTCTAATGAGGAATGCTAAAAAATGTAGATCAACAACATCTGCTTGTTGAACTGTCCCTCCTTTGAAGATTCTAATCATTATTTTGATATAGACATGTAAATGAACTGTAAAGCAGTTAATATAATCAAGTTGCCTTGTTTCATTTAATGGAACTACAGGTGCATCAACAAGAACTTTCAAATATTTTCAAAGGCAGGCCATGCATTCAATACTTACATTCATATAAGCTGATACAAAGATATTCTTACCTAAAGACTTCACTTTACGATATCTAGACCATGATTACACTACAATAATAAAATGATACAATTTTAGAGAATAAGCAAATCCAAGCAATAACTTTAAGGACAAAATAACAATAATAGTTTTGAGTATGGGGATACCAATGGGCCAGTATGAAATACCAATGACATAATGAAAACATTTGTATACCTGCTTCATTTCACAGGAGAGTTGATATAATAAAGCTAGATTTGTTTTTAAAAACCTATAGAAAGATATTTATAAATAATTGGAACACTGGTTTTAATATCTTTATTTTATAGCAAACTGACAAAGTTTCCGATATGTGGTCAAAGGCTCAAGTTCTACTATGTTTGATTCATTACAGTCATTTATATTCTTATAACAAACATTTTTTTCTAAAAAGGTTTAAAAATGAGTCAAAGATAATTAGTCTTAAATAATCTTATCTAGAATGGGTCCTTCAGAAGTGCTTTGCTTGCTTTCTACAATGATGCCTCCATGGGTGTCCCCTCAGGAAGCTTTTTTCAGAAAAGAAATGGTGGCAAAAGTTGTATTTTCATTGTTACCAACATGCTTTCTAGAAGAAACAACTGGGGAAAAGGGGAAAAAAATCAGAAGTTTTTGGGTTTGTATTATATTACTGTCTGATTAAAACCTTATTAAATGCTTCGTTGCTGTATTTTTCCATTAATTTGGCTTCAGGTTTTTATTGATGTTGCTAACCTGAAATAGTGAATAAGCTTCACATGAGATTAACAGGTGGTAACTGGAAGGCGCTTTCTTGACTGCTGCATCTTACCTAGCATATCTTCTTAGAAAATATTCCATATGCCTACCGTAATTTGTTATTGTTAGTCACTCTCAAAGTTTTTACAGTACTTTAAAATATGCCCAGGAATTTCTTCATATTGAATGGTTATTCTAATAATGCCATGTTAAGTCTTAGTCAGATTCATTGTTTCATGCTGCTATTTATCTTTCATGTTGTATCATTTTTGGTGACTGAATGGTGTGTAACCTGTGACACTCTAAAATGTTATGCTGAAAAGTATCAGCTCTTCAAAGTAGATTAGGTCAAAAACCAACACTGCAGAGATTCCAGAAATATTACTTTATTGTTGTAGGTTATAATATCAAAATGTTGAAAGCTTGTCAACAAAATCAAGGTAGAATGATTTCGAGTTTCTTAACTTGCTCTTGTTTCAGTCTCTGCACTATATAATATTTTCTGCAAATCCCCCCTTAGTGGTTGTTTTATATTTTCCTCTGCGTCATCTCTAAATTCCTTGACAATAATCAAAACAGACAACAAACATTGTTTCACATGTTCATTCTACTTCATCTTAGTAAAAACTTGTATAAATAAATATTTATATTTATATAATAAGATATAATGAAAAGTGGTTTTTGGTTTCTTAAGCAATAAATCAATATTTTACAGTGGTATTACAAGTTCTGAATGTTGCCAATCCAGTCCAGATAATGTCAAGATTGCACTGCAAGAGGCAATTAACTGGTAAGGCTGACACTGTGATTCTTGGCAAGAGTAGATTTCTAATAAATTACAATATAAGCCTTAGGAAGAATCTCTTTCTAAAATATATATCTTCAAGAGATATTTAATTTAATTAATTATTCACCTTAATTCAACTGAATCTTGCATAATCTTCATTGTAAATGGGAGAAACACTTTTTTTTTTGGCCCCTGATAAAAAGAATTAAAGACTTTATCCCAGCCAGAATAGAATTCAGGGGATAAATAGTCTTTCAAAAACAGAGTAGTGTAATGTGTTTATGCATGGAAGCAAAGAAATCACAAGTTAATACATATTAATTGTAATACATGACACTTAGCTTAATTTAAACAGTGCATGTATGACTATTTCAGAATGAGGATTCACTAACAGCTGAGACTTCATGTATCCAATCTTTTCCTTTGTCTTTCTATCTTGTCTCCTTAAAGTTTAAATCATATAAATTTATTATACAGTCCTCTTAATTCTTCATTGAACAAGAAATAAAACCTTTTTTTTCTTTCTAATAGCAGCCAGGGAATATTTTTTTTAAGGAGACAAATCAGGCTTACTTCTTGAAACTTTTATATATACTAAATATTGGGGATTTCAAAACTAAGAACTTGATTCAAACATAATACTTTTCCAAATAAAATAAAAATAGAAAGGTAAAGTTCTTCATAATTAATCAAATGTTTGTTATTAAAAGAAAAAAAGGCCATGATCAAGCAGAAACATTTTTTCAAGCTGTATATTTTTAAGCTGTCTTAAATCAGACTGAATTCAGCCACTTTCCAAAAGTTACTTAATGTTCAATTTGTGCAAATCATTATTAAAATGAAGAATGTTTAAGCTCATAGATGTGTAAGACTTTTAATAAAGGGAGGGGTTCAAATTTGCTAAAATTGTTTTCATTTATTCCTTTATTATTAATATATATCCACATTTGCACACGCACACACTTCATGTAACAACATAATGGAGATTTTAATATCTAGCAATTTAGCTTAAGAACAGCTTTTTTATTATAAAACAAATACTTTGATATATGCTTCATTTTTTATTTCTATTCTAAATATATTTGATTTTGAAAAGAAGTCAAATAGTCATCACATTTATAACATTAATATCTGAAACTGTAATCAATATTGCTAGAATATTCACTTTTTCCTCTTATCTCTAAATATTCTAATTTATCTAATAACAAAATATACAGAATCTAAGTATAGTTAGTCCTTGACTTACGACCACAATTGAGCCCAAAATTTCTGTTGTTAAATGATACATTAAGTGAGTTTTGCCCCATTTTAGACCTTTCTCGCCATAGTTCTTAAGTGAATCACTGCAATTGGTAAATTAGTAACCAGGTTGTTAAGTGAATTTGGCTTCCCCATTGGCTTTGCTTGTCAGAAGGCCGCAAAAGGGGATCACATGACCTTGGGAGACAGCAGCAGTCATAAATCTGAACCAGTTGCTCAGCGTCTGAATTTTGATCATATGATCATGGGGATGCTGCAAATGACCTAACTCTGGAAAATGGTCATAAGTCACATTTTTCAGTACT
>JANHFK010006654.1:121360-137125 GCA_036250565.1 Sibynophis collaris
TTTTTACATGCCATGGATGTAATAATAATAATAATAGTTTTATTTTTATCCCGCCCTTCTCCCTGTTGGGACTCAATTTGGAATTGGTTCCAAGTCCTTGATTATGGAGTGAGTACCTACATTTACCAAAATAACTATACCACAATCCTAACCCATTTGGTGAGTAAAAAGGCACAAAATAGTTGAAAAAAATGGATGTAATTAATTGGTTCACAAAATTCACTGGTTGGCATAAAAGGAAAATAGTTGGCTTTTCACTAGATTTCACTAGATATCCAGAGTAAGCAGCTATACAGGAGTTACCTTGCTAAAACTTTACTTCTGGTTAAAGCAAGTATAGACAATGGCAGCAGAACTTGTATGCAAAAGCATACATATTCCAGTTATGCCTGAGCTTGCCTGCAACAAGTTCCACATAGCAATAGCCCAAAGCAGCAAGTGGGAACATTATTCACTCATGATCCAAAGCTATAAGCATTGCGGGTAGGTTGTCAACTAGTCCAGATTCAGATTGACCAACTGGAAAGCAAGAGTTTGAAGATTTCAGGTGCAAAGTCTAGAGAGGGCAATTATTCGCAATACGCCTTGTTGGGTAACAATAGTTTTTAAATACAACAGGGGCCACTCAGGGCTGGGAATGACTTTCCTAGGCAAGAAAGTACTGAACACAGAGAACCTTTGCTCTGCTTGCTGTAGAGTAAGGTGTGCCTGAGGGCTGGGCAGGCACTTCAGCTCTTGGTTCTCATCATCTGACTGTGGGAGCAACTTCTCTTGATGATTACCAACCAGATCAGTCTCAGGTTCATGACTGCTCTCCTTGCTGTCAAAATCTTCTGAATTAATAATGCCCATAATAGTAATTTCGGCATCTGGGGAAGCTCTGGTGGGGAGTATTTATACAGGATTATTTTTCAGTTTGATTTTTGATGTGCAGTTATTTCAGATTGTTGAAATAATTTCCTGTTAACATACAGTATGTGAAAATGTGGTGACATCATTCAATTAAAAACCACAGCATATTGTCTACAAACTAATAGCTTAAGAAAAAGAAGTAGTGGAACTTTAAAAAATAGAATAAAGACTTAACTGTTCTTTCACCACAGTTAGAAAACCCAAGTAATAGGATGCAAAGTTACAATCATTTCTGTTTGCCTAACATATAGTACTTCAGAAAAACCAAACTTTTCGCATTTTGAGCTAATCTTTGGTAGGAAAGTTGTAGATCCTTATTATAGTCTCACCGAGCAATATGGGTGGACAGACTCAGAAGATAAAGAGAAATGTGCAAGCATGATACAGCATATTGTAAAAATCACAGTGATAAGATTGTTAGAGCAATACCTGACCAGATCACAAGTTTCCCAGATACATTGGTATGCACCTGCTATGCATTGGGTGAAATCAGGTATATTATAAATGGAGAACTTTGGTGAGTACTGGATTCAAGCTATTACATATTTTTATGTTGTTAATACAGTGTAACACTGAATACCTTTGCAAATGACTTTCCGGATTTACTATCTCACAAAAAACATTTTGCTTGTTTTATCTGTAATATTGATGTTGCTGTGTTTTCTTACCTGAGTGTTGGAGTACAAATGCTATTCACTAAAGTAATAAAGTAAATTATCATACTGTATATAGGGATAATAACAATAAAATAGTGAATGTTCAGTGAAGAATTTTTAAACCTTTATTATTTCACTAAAGGAGCCAGTTGGTGTAGTGGTTAAGGCGTCATAGAAACTAGAAGATATGAATTCTAGTCCCACCTAAGGCACAAAGCTAGTTGAGTAACCTTAGGCCAATCACTCATCCTGAGGCCTAAGAAGCAGTCAATGGCGAACGATGTCTGAAAAGCCTCGCCAAGGAAACTCAGGAACTTGTCCAGCCTGTTGTCAGGAGTCAAGGCTGACTCAAGGGCAAATATTAAAAAAAAAACTATATTCAAATAAGTTATGAGGATTCCTATACATTTTATGAGAATTTTATGACACTGTCTAAAAACCTAACCAATAGTTACATGTACAGCAGATCAATTATATAGTTAAAGGATTTTAGGGTTGACGTTGGCCTTACAACAATAAAATATTCTAGTTTTTCTGGAATCCCTGCAATATGTTTCTTAAATTGGCCTAACTCAAAGGGCTGACAAATCTTGAGTTCTGTATGCAACTGCCTTGAAAGAAAATTATGGAGAATCTAGCCAGTTGTTCAATGTTTATTAGAGTTTATAATAAAGAAAATATATGTGTATAGAAAGTATTGTAACTTCATTTCTTCTGAGTTGTGCTTAATCTTCTGAGAAGAAATGAAGTTGGCTGCTCATTAATTAGAATAAGGAACTGCATGTGTGCACCTGATCAGAAACGTGCCTATATACCAAAGCATCTAATTATCTCATGGAAGTAATAAAATATACATAGAAAAGTGCAAGAAGCTTTATATTTCTCAGGCTTAAAGAAAGGAAGGGTGTTAAACCTACTCTCGCTTGGTTTAATTAGTGCGCTCACTAATACAGCTCTTTACACACCTGAAGTTAAAGATAAGTAATAATAAATTCTTAAAGCCAGACTAAGCTAGCATTCCTAGGCATGTTTACTAGGAAATATTTCAGAACTTGGGTTTAATAACATGAAAAGCTTTGGATTATTGAAAACTTGTTTCCAATCACAGGAGGCAAATAAAATTTAGGTCCCTATTTAGGCTGAGCTGTTTTGAAGCTTGATACAAATTAGGAAAAGGGAACTTCAACATCTAGTTGTAGAACACCTTTTGACATTTAGTATCTTTTTAATGCAATGGCTTGTTGCTAAAAAGAAAAATGTGTTGTTAGCATTATATACAGTACACCTTCTTAATTTTCATATTCTGCTGTGTGATCACCTGAACCACTGCCTTTATTAGCCATTTAAATCAGCAAAACTAATATTGTATTGGAAAAGCAAATCAGCTGGTATACTGTCTCTAAAAATTTTTACTATATGATGTCCCTTTTAGCATTTCAAACCAGCAGGGGTGGAACCTGTCTGGCACATATATTGTACTGTATTGTATCTTCTTCACAACACTATCTATCTATTAAGGAATTGTATTTGCATTTAGAAACTAAGGAAAAAAGTAATATATTTTTAGAAAATGAAAGTTTCTTGTTATCTAAATTTAGGTCTAAAGTTAGACAAATCAGTGTATAGTATATTTCTTGTTAAGCGACTCTTCTCTGGAAGTATACTCTAAATTGCATACAATAATGTAGTATGGAAAGTTTCAATGAGTAAGCAAAGGCATTGGCTCTGTCCTTAGGCAGAAAAACTACCCGACTGTGTTATTTGGATTTGTTTACAAATTACAATTCTATTTATAGTATAATATATCAGATTGTTGTGGAAGGGATCAATATGGGCTAAATAATTTTCTTCCAGATCATTGTCTTGAATGGCACAAAGATGAACAGGAGTAAAGATTCACTATTCACCAGATACAGCTTCCTAAACACTATTAGCTAATGAGCATACCCTGTTCACTCCACGTTTATTTTAAAATATATGTTTTATACCATGTCTTGTTTTATAACCATAGTAATTTCAGATGTGGTTGCTGATTAAATAACCTATAACCAATTTTTAAAAAAGCAAGAAGAATCTTGGCTTTTTACCATACGATCAAAGTGTCAGTTTTGCTTAAGGCGGTTTTTCTGTCCTGAATAGATGAGAATAGGCAGTGTACCAGCAGTATTTCAGATTGCTCAGGCTTGTGGAAGCATTTTTAAGAATAACATCTTTTGTGAGTTTTGTTATGCTTGTTGGCATCCTTCCCTTTTCTCTTCTGGAAAGCTCTGCCTGATGGCACCTTAAAATAATTGGTTCTCTGTGCCTTGTTGCTACATTTACAGGTTTGTGCGAACAAGCCATGGTTTGTGATTTATTGACTAAAGCAAAATTGGCTGGGTTCTCACAAAATTGGATGTTAATTTAACTGATTTTAAATTATCCAGGCGGAATACATATCATGACATGCAGGTACATTTTTAGATGATAAATCTCTGTCTTTCGTCTGTGATTAATACATAAAATGGCAATTTTGAATTTGGTGCTCTGCCGATTACACTCAAAATTAAGCTGAAACTCACTGTCCCACTGGGTCGTGATTTTCTGATTATTATTATTATTATTATTAAATGTAGTGGGCTGCCCGTTCTTAAGAAATACTTTCAAAGAGATGCTGCAGCTCAGGTGGACCCAGAAGTCAGCCGATTTCATTCCGAATCTTTTTGCGGGACCGCTCCGAAACCCAGACTCGAAGCAAAACTTGAGGTTTCGCGGGAGGAAATCGTCCTCCATAATCAGTTTCGTAACCCGCGTTTTATAGCGCGACTCCGAGGCCAATTTCTCCTCACAGTCCTCCCCACCCACTTGCTTTGACTCTTTCAGGCGCCTGTACCGGAATAACCTTTTTCCCGCCAGCTTCTGCGGACCACATTTTTCCCTTCCCAGCATTCGATCCCGCCCTCCATCCGTCCCACCTGTGCCAGGTAGAGCGGCAGCAGCAGCTGCTGATACCGCAGGCGAAGGCGGGCCTCGCTCCGTCGGGCGGGTGCGGCTGGCTGCTCTGCAGTTGGCGCCTTCCTGGGAGCCGGCCTTGGCGCTCTTTTTCTCAGGAGTCGCCTGCGGACTGGAGGTCGCTCGGAGGCGGCCATCGAACTCGTGCCTGGGACTACTGTGGGAAGAAGAGCTGCTTAGTGAGTAGCCGATCCGCAGAGAAAGAAGCGGGCGTGGGGAAGGGTCGGGGAGGTTCGATCCCGAAAGGGCGGGAGAAGTTGGCGAGAAATCCCGGGAGGTGAGAGCGCGATCTGCCCTTCGGTTTCCCCCGAGTGCCGTATAGGGAAAGGCTGGGTGAGCTTGTGTGCTGTTGGGGGGACGCGCCTGCCCAACCCGTTTCTCCCTCGGAGGCGAGGCCACCGCGAAAGATGCCCAGGGCTGGAAGGAGCCGGGGAGAGGCTGGTTGAAGACAGCGGGGTCGAATGACCGCTTTGGCTCAGTGGCGGCGCCACTAGCTGCGAGGGCTTGAACTTGGGAAAGAGTTATTTTCTCCGCGACTTCTGGTGGCTTTAGGAAGCACGTGGAAGGAAGCTGGAGAAAGAGGTTCTTGTTAGATAGAGGTGAATCTTATTAGATTCACGGCTGAATCTTATTAGATTCACGGCCTCTTTCCGTGAAGGTGGCTGTTCTATTGTAGTTGCAGGGAGTTTTAATGCTTCCATCAAGACAGAATTGTGCATTTCACAACAGTTGGATTTCACAAACGCCGCTGCGCCCAAGTCCAAGTTCGTTCGTTTGTTCATCCATCCATCCATCCATCCATCCATCCATCCATCCATCCACCAATTCATTCATTCATTCATTCATTCAATTTTTATAGCTGTCCAGTATAGCTGGATCCAATTTGGTTTGTTTGTGGGTCAGTGTGTTGTGGCACCCAGTCCAAATCCGGGTGTTGTTGTGCAGGGACTGTAAGATAGGAATTCTTTATTGGGGGGGGGGGGGAATGGAGAAATTCAGAGGACTAAATCAACATTAGCAGTCTTGGTGATTTAGAAGGAATAGATTTTATTCCAGTTCTTGTTTTTATCTTTAGTGTTTGGCTGTATTTGGATGACATAATTACCCATGCCCAATTTCAGCCTAATTTCTTTGTGTACATGTTAAGCCATTAGCTACATGAGCTTAGTCTGTACAGCCCAATAATCTAATATATTTATGGTTAATTTGTGGCTTAGTGAGTAATGCAAATACACCTTAAAAATCAAAGATGGCCTGAAAATTACCACATGCACTAAAATGTCTGCTAAACATGCTTATTAAGAATGTCACAACTATACAAACATCAGAAAATCTGTTTCCCGTTGTTTTGCTGACAGTTCAAAAAGGTATTTGTTATTAATAGAATAATGTTTTAGAGATCTAGTTAAGTAAAAAAAATTAGACTATAGTACTATAATGCTACTGCAAGCTTGTTAAACTGGGGAGAGGGTGGCATTTAATCTGATATCAAAGAACTGGATTGTTAAAAAGTAGAGTTTGCTTTGAGTCAAAGTCTCTTTCTGCAAACTGTAAGGACATGTCCACGTGGTGTTTTTTTATCATCTGTACAAAAATGGTTTGCCCTTGCTACCTTGTGGGATATTTTCTGACTTCTCATTATGATTTTCAGTCATGGGAATTTTTCGTGTACTCCAATTAAAGTACGGAGCTATTCAATGCCTATTTTAAGGTCTACTTAAGTTGGCTAGGTGTGCCATGTGCTTTATTGCCCAACAAGATTTCACTTAATGGACTTAATGCATTTTACAAAATATGATACTTTACATGTTAAGGCACTATTTTCAAAGAAGGTTCTTGCATTCATCAAATACTTCAGATATAGCTCCTTAATTATTTTGAACAAATAAATGTTTAATAAGCAAGTTTTGATTATTATACAATCTCACTTTCTTTCTTTCTTTCTTTCCATTTTTTCTAGTCTAAAACCCGCTCTTCAGAGTCTTCAAAGGAATTAAAAAAGAAGGCAGTTTTGGGAAAGTTTGGACATTTTTTTACTACAGGGAGGAGAAAAAATCCCAAGAATACACAGGAAACATCTTTAAAGCCTAGTATAAAAAGTATAAGGCCTGAATCTCCTCTTAAGAATTTAGCCCCATTGGCATCCATAGAAATAGAGGACCTAAATGACCTATCTAAGAGTGAGGAATCTCTTACTGATTCGATTTACGAACAGAATCAGTCAAAGATCCAGAATACCATTGACAATTCAGAAGATTATCTCTACAATAGGGATCTGACACCTTTATATAATGACATTGTTTCAGAATGGAACACTAAAGGAATTTCTTCTGGCAGTGAATGGTCACTTGATTGGCATAGTAGTAATGAAACAATAAAAAATACATTATTTGATAGCAATCTTTCACTTGGGACACTGGAAGGAGAGAACGAACTTGTCACCGATACAAGCACAACTCCAGATTTCTTTAAAAGTTTATCTACTCTATCTGATGAAAATCTAGAACAAATCATATTAAATCACAAGGAATTAGTGGAGCCTCTTACATTTGCAGAATCAGAATATGCCGAATCAAAAGATCAACCGTTTTTTGTGGAACCTAAGCAAGATGAGCATCCCCAACCTTCTAGAATATTGACACTGGATATTTTTCTTCGTAGAACTGAACAACAAAATTTGAATAAGCAACTAGCTGTTGCATTAGACGACGATTGTAGCAACACAGACATAATGGATAAAAAACCTGCAGTTAGGAAATCTGGAAAGAGGAGAAAATCTCAGAACTCCAGTGATGTGCCAAATGGGGATAGAAATGCAAGTGAGAATACTGTGAAAGAGGAGCCTGGTTTTGACGGTACTCCTTCTGATATGGTTTCAGAAAAAATAAGCACTTCTGAAAGAAAACTTAGGCTTTGTCAACAGATTATGTCTCCTCCAAATAATAATGACATCAGGTCTGGAAGTAATCATAAGGGTTTTACTAAATCGGAGCTTGAGAAGGGCAAGCAGCAGAGCCCAGCCTCATCCCCGTATAAAAAGAAATCCTTAAAAAAGAATCAGTCTGATGCAGGTCCTCCTTCACCCATAGGCATAAAAAGTCCTGGGAAAAATCCTTCCACCAAAAGACAGAGTGACGGCATAATGGATGGTAATCCAATATCCAAGTGTACTTCAGTAGAAGAATTGCCTTCTGATGAAAACATTGTAGTGTCTCCTGTAGGCATTGTGAACAATAGCAGCACTCCGTCGCCTTCTGAAGAAAGGACAGAGTCTCAGGATTTGCACCCTGTCAGAAGTTCTGATGGCAGGGTTATATTGCAGGCTGACAAACATAAAAATGATGAGGTGGAAGGCAATGGAAGGCAAATTTCTTCTGATTTGGATGAAGCAAAGCCAAGAAATATATGCCTTGACGCTTCCAGAACAGTCACAACAAAAGTTAGCTTGTAAGTTTAATGTTTTACATATGATGAAATGAAATATTCATTATTTATTTATTAAATGTATATGCCACCCATGTCACCTATCTTTCAATAAGCTTGGATTTTAACTGCTAAATGTCTATCCTTATGCATGGATTCTACTTGTTTAAATATAAATGAATATAATATACTTAAATTGTCAGAAAGAAACTCCAGCGCTATAATTACAAATACTTGCTAGAACTTATATAGCTGATGGCAATTAGAACGTTTTCATCTTGTTCACTTTCACTTGTTCACTGTTTCATCAATGAAATGCAATTCATAGTAGTGCTTTCCATTTTCTGTTCTTGGACTTCTCTCTCAGGAGGAATTGCAGCTAGCATGGAGCTATAAGAATATTTTGCTAAATACAGGTAGTCCGTGTTTACAACCATTAGTTTAGTGATTGTTCAAAGTTACAACAGAACTGAAAAAGTGACTTATGACTGTTTTTCACACTTATTGTGAGCAGCATCCCATGCTCACGTGATCAGAATTCAAGTGCTTGGCAACTGATTTATGTTTATGATGATTGCAGTGTCCTGGGGCCATGTGTTCAACCTGTTGACAAGCAAAGTCAATGGGGAAGGCAGATTCACTTAACAACTGTGTTATTAACTTTACAGTTGCATGGATTCACTTAACTGTGGCAAGAAAGGTCATAAACTGGGGCAAAACTCAACAGAAACTTTGGCCCCAATTGTGGTTGTAAGTTGAAGACAGCTGTATACAAAAGTATTATAGAAAATTCTCAATTATCCAGATCATGGTTGTCCCAAAGGTACATTTTTCAGGAGGCAAGTAGACTCTTGTTTTTCCTTTTGAAGAAGTTTCGTCCTTCCATTCCCCACTATTCTATCAGAGTTAGTTTTTGGATGAGAAGCGAAACATCTTCAAAAGAAAAAACAAAGAAGTCCAGTTGCCTCCTGAAAGAAGCACCTTTGGGATATTAATAGAAGTTTTTTTGGGGAGTAGGAGAAATTTCTTTATGCCTCTTGCAATGAATGGTTGTCTTAACCATTATTACTTATTTAAATTTATTCCTGGAGTGGTTTTTTGTTTCTTTTAATAAAAAGGTTAGTCATGAACAGAGTGGAGCTGATTGGAAGTAGTTAATGCTTCTTAAATGTTTCCCTGACTATCTCCCTCTCTAAAATTTCCCCTTCCCTCTGAAGAGATAATTACATCTTTCTCCCTATTGCCATTATCCTCTCTGTCTCAGCTGCAAGCTCTAGTGAAGTTCCTTTTTATAAAACCAGAACAATAATATCGGATGGATCTTGTCATTAATTAAAGTTAGCAGACTTTCTAAAATAGTTGGCAGAAATCTAGTTTTGAACAGTTACAACCTTGTTTCCATTTATATTAAGCATATAAATAGTTTGAATACAGAGTGTACCTGTGTGGTTTCCAAACCATCATTACAAGTTAGTGTTTTTTCAGGCTCAAGAACGACTTGTCTTTGTGTCAGATGATTTGATAAAATTCTGTATTTGGAGAGGGAGTCTAGTGCCAATTTATACATAAATGGTACAAGTTCATATGCAAATTTTACACATGATAAAATATATGTGCAGCCCAAGCAACTGTACAGATTCGATTCTAGTCAGTTCATAAATTACAAATGAAACTTTGCCACATGGAGTTTTATCTTGAAAGATAAATTTCAAGTGAAATGTTTGAATATGAGGAACATCAGGAACATAAAAACAAAAATTGAGGTGGCTTCCCAGAACAATGTTTTAAAAACATAGCTTTTGTGGCTATATTAATTTACATAAAATCTCTTCAAGATAGGATAAGAGAATCCATGATATTTTTTCAGGTACAGTTGTATGATTTGTAAGAGATAATGCACCCTCCCAGACTTAATTTGCATTTGAAAATTCATTTAAGTTTGCTAACTAAACTTGATGTTTTATTTGGAATCCATATACACATTTTGAGAAGTAGAATATATTATCGTTTAAATTTGATTTAGGAGGGAGAGAAGAAGCATAGCTGCTCTTTTAAAAAAAAGATGTCTGTGTACTTTGATATGGTGACCTGCAATAGTAGATTAGGTGTAATCAACTTCAATTAATAAATTAATTAATTATGGGAGGCCTGTCTATAAACTTTGATCACAAACCTATACGTATAATGTTGTACAGAAATTTAAAATTGAATTTGTATGATACAAAGAAATAATGATAGCATTATAAATTGGCCCTACAATTTATATGCTTAATTAATTTTGGTTTTGTACATTCTCTGAACCTGGGAAGATAATTACAGTAATACTTTATATAAATTGACATACAATATATTTAATCTCTGGTTTTAAGTATATAAAGAGAGGGAAATCTAGCTACTCTTCTTAATAGATATACCCAAAATAGTAAGTATTATATTAAAACTTCAATCCAAATTGGTTTCTTAGCATAGAAAATATAACAGATAGAGAAGTAAGAGTTGATAAATACCAGTGTCCTGTAGCTAGCATACAATTCTAGATACTTTCTCAGTCTTATGGAACAGGTTTTCTTGCACTGGAAAGAAATTAGCAAAATACACAACTCTTGTTTTTTTTCTTCTGTGATTGAATTTCTTCCTTGATAGAGCCAAATATTTGTCTGGAAAAGAAATAGTAACCTTGAATCCCATGCTAAATTCGATTTCTTTTACTTGAATTCAAATTGATATAGTTGATATTCCAATTTGCTTAATACTTTTTTTTTGCCTTGTTCAAAATTACAGTATGGTAGTATGTAAACATTTTGTGGCTAATCCAAAAGTTTGGTCCATATTGACATTTCATGTAGAAATATATAAAATAAGCTTCTTTAAACATACCAACACTTCTTAGCACTTAATTACAAAATTGCACCATAAACGAGGGCTGTGTGAAGTATTAAAAGAGGCATTTCAGAAAGTATGGTGGTGTGAAGAAAACCTCCTTTCGAAGCATTGTGTTCGCCATGACCTATGAAAGGCTCACCTTCAAACTTCAAAAGTTTTCCAAGGTTATCTTCACATGTGTTTGCATGCACAGCAGCCTTGTTTAGTCAGCAGTTCCAGGTGAAATATTATCATGGCATGTGCATACATGCAACCTGAAAAATGCCTTGGAGAAAGTATGGGGAGCTTTCCAGGAGATGTGACTACTTCATCAATATAAGGAGGGATGTTTTATTTGCGCTGATATATGTTGTGAAGTTTTCCTTTGAATGCTTTATAGAGCCATAATACAAATCTAAATCTACTTACATTTAATTTAAGTTCACTGAAATTGAACTAAATGTGTACAACACACTCCAAATTGCAAATATATTTTCTTAGGACTAAAACTGGCAGCACTTCTGAGAAAGTATTATTAGGATAGAAAAAAATCCAAGCCCTACTTTGAAATAAATTATGTTGAAATCAATGGAATGTATTTCTATGTAAATATGCTTAACAGGAAGATATTAGTGTCATTTTTCATGATCCTCAGGTGAGCAATCATCTGCAATCAATTTGCATTGCTTTCCAGTTCTGACACATCCGTTGATATAATTTCCAGCAAAGAATATGAATTACTGCTGTAGGCACTGCATGTTCTATTGCATTCTGAGAGTCTTAAATGGTTCAAGAATTGTCTTCCTTCACTTTGCTCCATTAGAATAGAACAAAAATTTAGCTTCAACATCTTCCAAGGGATATCCTGTTCTTTTATAATTTTCTTTAAACAATATTCCTCAAATTTGGCGTCCCATTCTAACTCTTTGAAATTATGAACGCTAATTCCAAGATGTTCCCTTTAGGAATTTATAAAAATTGCAAGTATGAAGGACTTTAAGCATTTCCCATTTAATTGCTGACAAATTAATTTTTGAACAGGGTTATGCTTCCTTATTCTTATGCAGAAAATAAAAACATTGGTATCATTTTTATTTAAAAATAATAATAATAATAACATTGCAAGATTGTAGATGCTGTACCAGAGAAAGTGACAGTGGTCATTTTTAGCTTTCTTTAAAAAAAAAACACCTTTGGTTCCGAATTAGTAAATGAACATAGGGGTTTGATTCAGTTTATATATCTCATCTACTTCAGGCCTACCTAGTTTAGAAAATTTTCATCTTCTTCTCAGGGTACACAATACATGAATTAAACAAGTCATAGCAATATGCAAAATAACCTGAATCCTCAATTCTCTGCTTTAACAAGCCTTAGTATTTAAAGGACAAAATGAAATAAGTTAATGTAAAGCTTTGTAAGAAGACAAAATAAAGGTTAGAAAGATATTTTTGAATAAATGTGAAATGTATGTGTGTATACAGGTAATTTGTGGTAAAGATAAAGGTTCCCCTTGCACATATGTGCTAGTCGTTCCAACTCTAGGGGGCGGTGCTCATCTCCGATCCAAGGCCGAAGAGCCAGAGCTGTCCAAAGACGTCTCCGTGGTCATGTGGCCAGCATGGCTAAACACCAAAGGCACACGGAACACTGTTATCTTCCCACCATGGGTGGTTCCTATTTTTCTACTTGCATTTTTTACATGCTTTCGAACTGCTAGGTTGGCAGAAGCTGGGATAAGTAATGGGAGCTCATTCCATTATGCGGCACTAGGGATTCAAACTGCTGAACTGCCGACCTTTCAATCGACAAGCTCAGTGTCTTAGCCCCTGAGCCACTGCATCCTGATATAACACACATATACACATGCTATACACACACACACACACTCACATACACACACACACACACACACACACACACACACACACACACACACATACATACATACATACATACATACATACCTACCAGTGGTGAAATCCAATTTTGTTTACTACCGGTTCTATGGGCGTGGCTTGGTGAGCATGGTGGGTGTGGCAGAGGAAGGATACTGCAAAATCTCCATTTCCACCCCATTCCAGGGGAAAGATACTGCAAAATCCCCATTCCCTCCCCACTTCTGGGAGAAGGATATTGCAAAATCTCCATTCCCACCCCACTCTGGGGCCACCCAGAGGTGGCATTTGCCGGTTCTCCAAACTACTCAAAATTTCGGCTACCGGTTCTCCAGAACCTGCCGGATTTCACCCCTACCCCCAACCTTTTGGGCGCCAGGGATTGGTTCCATGGAGAGAGATTTTTCTGCAGACTGGAGGGTGCGTAGTTTTGCATGTTGCCTGCATCCCACGGATGAGGCTTTTCTTGTTTGTGTGGTCCAGTTTCTGGCATGCTGCTGCCCGGTGCCAGTCCACAGATCGGGGGTTGGGGACCCCTGATCTTAAAAGGTTAGCCAGAATCAGACTGGTCTAGTACTTGCAATGCCCACCAAGCCACACCCACCAAGCCACACCACACCCACCAAGCCATGCCCATAGAACCGGTAGTAAAAAAAATTGAATTTATCACTGGTTGGGGGCTACTGTTTTTGAGTCACCATTGCTTAGATCTGCAAGCTAATTGGCAATACTTATTATTAATAAACAATTACTAATGAAAGTAATAATGCTCCACCTGATATTTTTTATACAGTGGCAAAAACACTGTTGCACTTGGGATATACTCTGATTATTGTTGATATTGGTAATAATTCATCCTGTGCCATCACAATTACCATTTTCATCTTCCTGAAAGACAGTCTGTCCTGTGAAGATCTTGCTCCCTATTTGTATCTTCCCAGGTTGCATGATCGGCTCATTCAGTTTGTTATCCTTGCATAACTTGCTCAAGATTTCAGTTGGCTTGAGGGCATCTCTCCAAGCGTTGTATCCTTCACTAAAAATTCAAGGAGGGGAGAGGATATTAGAGAGGGAAGAATGAGAGAAGGAAGCTCATTTCAAACTGTGGGTCAAAATTAGCTTTGCCAAACTGTACAAAGCTTTCGTAAATATCTACATCTCAGCCGATTCAAGTTTCCTCTAGAACATTGGTGTAAAATTCAAGGCCTGGGGGCTGAATCTGCCCATGGGGCACTTAGATCTGGCCGGCGGGGCCACCCTGGAAACAGCGAAGGAACGGCCTGCGGTGCTTCTGCCAGTGAAAATGGGCTCCTGAGCTCTGTTTTTGGCTTCCACGGCCTCCTACAATCCTCTGCCAGTGAAAATGGAGCTCGGGAGCCAGTAGTGGGTTCCTACCGGTTCTGTCCGGTTCTTAGAACCGGCAGTAAATGCGACAGAAGGCTCCGCCCACCCACCTGGACATCATCACGGACATCATCTGTGCATGTGCAGAAACGCCATGCATGAGCAAAGCAAGCACGCATGAGCGCTCCCGTAGCGAAGGTAAGGAAGGCCCCACCCCTGTTGGGAGCCCACTTTTGCTGGCAGAACACTCGGACCACCACTGGCGCCCCCGACAGGGGAGTGATGTAGAGCTAGCCACGCCCACTCTAGCCACACCCACCCCAGCCCCCCAAGGTCAAACACAATCCTGATGCATCCCTCAATGAAATCGAGTTTGACACCTCTGCTCTAGAAGTTTTTGAGCCTGCATAATTTCATCCGTCAGTTCCTTATAGACTGAATGTCCTGGAGGGACCTTACATTTCATATTGGCTTTGTAATCCACAAGTAGCCCTGTGCCTGCTGTAGAAACGGTTTTCTAGATCAATTTTAGTTTCTCCAATAAGGTCATCTGAACCAATCAAATCATGGTCATAGATCAGGACTGAAAGCAAGGACTCTTTAGGGAAAGTCGCCTGAATTTCAAAAGACCTAATGTAAAAAGAGTAAAAAAATACTAATGTCAAATTCAGTTATGATTGGACAGCAATCTTAAGCATACTTAATTAATGACAAAGCTCACTAAAATCACAAGAGGTTGTTTATGGTGTAGAGTGGAATGGATTTTATCTTAATCAAGTTAATCAAGTTATTGTGTTAGCTAACAGTGTAAAGTCATATGAAGAATTATATTAGGTGTGGTTTTTCCAAGTGATCCTAGAGAAAGGAAAATAAGTGTGTTTAATGGAGGGTGATGGACATTTGGATGAGAACAATATCCTGGAAACCAGCCTCTAGACAAGATGGAGAAAAAAGAATTGAAGTTCATTCAAAGTTTCCATTTATAATGGGCTTCATTTATGTTAGTTCAATTTTTCTTGGATAATCTCAGCTGGAATGATGATTAACCAGCAACAGAAAGAGACAAGATAGTAGTGTTCAAGGAAAATATAAGAAAGAGGTAAAAGGGTTAATTCACAAAGGTCTCTTCAGTTTGGTTTATGCTATTTGTTCTCTCAACATTCTCTCTTCCAAGGTTTAATGAGGCTGAAGAAAATTTAGCGACAAATTAAGCAAGGTAACAAGATGAGAATTAACAGGTGGAAATCTTCAAGCTTAGTCATACCAGTTGGCAAAGTAATTATAAACATCTGTTTTCAGCACAAACAGAAATAAATCTCTGAGTTATCTTTATGGACACATTCATGCAGTTTTCTGGACAATAGTATCTTCTTCTGGGATTATTTTTTTTTAACTTCCCAGTCTAAGCTTCTGTAAAATCTCCATTCCCTCCCCACTCCAGGAGAAGGATACTGTAAAATCTCCATTCTCACCCCACTCCAAGGAAAGGATACTGTAAAATCTCCATTCCCACCCCACTCCAGGGGAAGGATACTGTAAAATCTCCATTCCCTCTGGATCAGCTGGGACTCGGGAGGCAGAAAATAGATGGGGTGGGGCCAGTCAGAGGTGGTATTTACCGGTTCTCTGAACTACTCAAAATTTCCGCTACCGGTTCTCCAAAACTGGTCAGAACCTGC
>JANHFK010006654.1:261817-278063 GCA_036250565.1 Sibynophis collaris
TCGGTCTTGGAAGGGTTGAGCCTGAGTCTGTTCCTCCCCATCCAGGACCGTACAGCCTCCAGGCATCGGGACATCACGGAACTTCAAATGTTATAATGAATTTATTTTAGCATAGTATAAGCCAAATCAGGATAATTTTGCTTGAAAATATCAAGCAATATATATATATATATATATTAATATACTGAAATTCAGTCTCTTAGGCAATAGATTTTAGTTATTCTTTACCCCTATGTGATAACTGAACTTGTTAGGATATATTTTTCACCTTTACATGTATTAAAAGAATAGAAACTATTGATATTTCTTTAATTTGAAGTGTAACTAGTGTATTAAAATAATTGTGCTTAGTTCTGTAGTTTTTGTTAACCTGAAAATGTTTTACATTATGATATTTAGCAAACCATGGACACACAAAATAGAAAAAAAAACATTTCTGTAAACCCACTATGTTTCTGAAATAAACAAAAAAAAATTCCAATTTGCACTACATCTAATTTCTACAATGTAGTATTGGCCTCGGGCATCACTGCTATTAGGGGACTTAGGCCCAGAAGGGACCCTGCAGGATCTTAGTTATCCGTCCAGAAAGTTATTTAATTTTTTTTCTCTAAGATTGAAAAGAAGTAATATGCAAGCCTACTTCAGGTATACTGCCCAGTATTTGTAAGCTTGGTTTCCACATATTTTCATATCTATAAAATAAATATTTAGATATTTGTAACCAGAAAGCACTTATTCAGAAGTGCTTTCTGCTTCTTTTTCAATCTCCTTAAATTACTCTTAGACGCTAAGGAAAAAAACCTTGTAACTGATCTGTAACTGAAAGATTTTTTAAAAGAATCATGGTTAAATAAAAATTAGTACTAAAATAATCACATTCTAAAATTTTCATAGTAGAAGTCTGTAGCATTTCTGCCTTGTAATTAATTTATTTGGAAGTGTAGGGGCAATCTCGCTTTCTGAGAAATTGCAGAGAAAGATTTTGGGTTGCCTAAAAAATAAAGTTGCACATTTTTAGGTTACAGCCAGCCGGTTTGAATACTTTTTGCTTTTCGTTCATTGGTTTATATTATGTCAAATTTATTTTTTAAAATTGATTTATAACATTATTAATTCATTGACTGCCTTATTTTTATTTACTTTCTACTTTGAAGAGATCTGTGAATTCCATTTGGAGGTACTGAACTGTTACATATTTCCAGAGGAAGATCTATTTCCATTTTTGTCATTTTTTCCCATAGAATTTAAATCTTTTACACTGTACAAGGTAACAATTCTAAATTTGCTGATCTAATCTATGCTACAAATCTCAAAACTACTTATTAAGAAGAATAACCATTTTAAAATCTGCTTCATAAGAAAGTGGATAGTTTTATGCTCTAATCTCACATCTATGTATCTTGGAATAAACTCCATTCAGTTCAGTGGCTTTTGGAGCAGATGTGAATATATCCCTTCCAAAAGAAAGCAAGATTGATTTAAGCTAAGTAATTTGCATAACTTGAGCTTGAAAAGTTATCATTGAATGGGGTTGTAAGGTACAAAGAAACCTGCAGTTATACTATAAATCTGTTCTCCATTCCTAATTTAGTATGGACACAAGTAATAATGCCTACTGAAAGAACATTAAAAGTTGACAATATACAGTATCTTCAACTGTTGTTCTGTGATCTTGCCACATTTTTCTTCTAGCCTGATTTCTCTTTCATGTATCTGCTACAGTGCCTGGCTTCGAATATTAATAATGTTCTAGGGCAATGCAAATCTTTGAATTTGAAGGTAATATATTTTAGAGTGAGGGAAGCAACACCTTCCTGCAATTCCTTAAATCAAGGAAGGCAGTTGCACACTTGTAGGAAAGATAACACCTGTTCGCCCATGAGTCGCCATGGGCGAATAGGCAGCAATATATAAATAATAAATGATAATAATAAAAGAGACATATTTTTTAAATCTTCAAATCTTGTTTATAGTTATGCCAGTGAATTCCACATCGGAAGAAGGGAAGCCTAATATGATGTTCCAGATGTGCTCTATATAGTCTCTGTAGTAGTAGTTTATTTTAATTGAATATTTGAAGCTATTTGCAAAAAATTTTTTTTAAAGGTAATCTTATTTAAGTAAACCAGCTAAAACTACCAGTGTGTAGCTTTGTATTTATAATAAATTTTAAATATGAAATGAAACCTTATGGTGCATTTTTAATGCTATCATTGTCAAAATTGTGGTTTTATGCTTTGCTATATACCCCACGTGTCTACCATTAATTTGACCAAATGATATTTTAAGTACTCAAATCATGCATATTCTCAACTGGTTTTGGTCTTGTCAATAGCGAAGATAAAATCATTACAACTTTCGAACTATATAAACTTCTGAGATATCCTCTTTGCTTTTGACTCTTGTTCTTGCTCTCTTCTTAACACTGTAGATTAATTATAGGTGAGAGCTACCTCTCCCCCCACCCCCACAACCTTCTTCCAGCATTCTGTCTTCTTCCAGATACCTGATTTCCCAGTCTGAAGGAAAGTCAGTCTTTTCATCTCAGCTACTTACATTGCTGCTAAACATGCTCTGCTCTGTTTTTTAATCTTTGAAAGACCCCGCCCTCCTTGTTTTTGTACTTTATTTAACACAAAGTATTAGGATAATGGCAACTTTGGTTACATAAATATTGGTATTGAAACAGCCAGGTTCACTATCACTACAAATAATTGTGTTACTTTTTATTCATTTATTTGTGTTTTATGTGAAATCCAGACTCAACAAATTATACATAATTGTGATACATTCATTGATGTGCTGCAGTTTAATGAAAAGAAGGACTCGGGTGACATGATAGCAGTGTTCCAATATCTCAGGGGTTGCCACAAAGAAGAGGAAGTAAAGCTCTTCTCCAAAGCACTTAAGAGCAGGACAAGAAGCAATGGGTGGAAACTGATCAAGGAGAGAAGCAACCTAGAACCAAGGAGAAATTTCCTGACAGAACAATTTACCAGTGGAACAACTTGTCTTCAGAGATTGTGAATTCTCCAACACTGGAAATTTTAAAGAGGAGATTGGACAGCCATTTGTCTAAAATGGTATAGAGCAGTGATGGCGAACCGTGGTGCCCAAACTGGAATGTGTGTGCGTGTGCCGGAAACCCAAAGACCAGCTGGTCAGTGCACATGCAAATAGTCTAGGCCCGCATACGTGCATGCGCACCAGCCAGCTAGTCTTCAGGTTTTCGGCGCGTGCAGACATGCATGCTGGAAACCAGAAGAGCAGCTTGCGATGGCACACTTGCCCACAGAGAGGGCTCTGCATGCCACCTCTGGCACACGTGTCATAGGTTCGCCATCGCGGGTATAGAGTTTCCTGCCTGAGCTGGAGGTTGGACTAGAAGACCTCCAAAGTCCCTTCCAACTCTGTTATTCTATTCTATTCTAAATATAAAGAACCATTTAGAACCATTTAGGATTGGAAAATTAATGTAATAGTTAAAACTGTATTCTTAGATACATTTATTAATATGAACACAGCCAATATATTTCCATCTTATTTGATATCAATGACTATACTACAATATTAACTACAGTAAAATGTGAAGAGGAGGGCAGTTTTTTTCAGAAAAAGCACATTTTTGCAACATTCTTTGTGGCATCCACTTTGTTATGCTTCTGTTAACATAATAATGGAAGCAAGTTAGTAATTGTTTAAAATTATTGCCAGTGATTTGCATATGAAATGCATACCTTTTTACTGTTGCATATTGTCATTGTTTAGGTTATAAATACTAGAACAGAGAAGAGTCTGTGTGGATATGAATAGAAAATAGGCTCAGATAAGAACCACCTGAAACAGAATGAAATTGGACAGGTTTTCCTGAAATCTCAATCGTTTATATAAAAGGGAAGCAGAAAGAAGGTCCTATATATGTATTTTCCTTTCTCATTGAAACAACTTTTGTAGATTATTTTGTATTATAAACAGGAGAATTAATGTATTGCCTTGATCTTCAAATAATCAGAGGACATAGTCCAATCATCCAAATACAGGTTAAATGTGAGAATAGCTATATTATATTGAGCCAAAGCCCATCATAGACCAGCATTTTATTTCACACAGTGGCTAACCAAGTCTTTCAAGGTTTTCAAAATACCAAGAGAGAGAAACACTTGTTCCCTATTGTTGTACTCTTGCAGCTTTTAAAGACATCAATTCTGTGGACAGATAAATTATGTTCACTTGGGAAGATGTTAGGAAAACAGTCTGGCTTTTCTGGATTATGTAGTGCACATTAAGGAGAACAGAAACAGTCTACAGAAGTTTACAAGTCATCCACCCCAGATCAGTACAGTATTTAAATTTTGATTATCATCACCCACTGGAGTACAAAATGGGAAAAATCAAAACCCTACACCATCAGGCTGAAAGTTTGCCTACCAGTAAAGAGGAAAAAGAAAAATAACTAAACACATCAAGGAAACCCTCAGAGTTTGTAACTATCCAGATTGGGCCTTTATCAAATCCAGCAAAAGACCCAGTAAGACTCCATAACAGACTCCATAACAGACAAAGAAGAGACCAACAAATAAAGCAACATCATTCCATACTTTCAGGAATATCTGAAAAGTTCAGAAGGATTTTTCAACCAACACAACATACATGCATACTTGAAACCCAAGAATACACCAAGGCAGAAAGTTGTCTACTTCAAGGATAAAATACCCAGACACAAATTGAGCAGTGTGATATATGAAATACAATGCATTGAGATGTGCAGATCTATATATTGGAGAAACAAAACAACCATTTCACAGATACATGGCACAACATAGAAGAACAAACCCATTAGGACAAAATTCAGTGGTCTATCTGCATTTAAAAGACAAAGGTCATTCTTTTGAAGACACCAAATTCCACATTCTGGATTGAGAGAGCCATTGGATGGAAAGAGGTGTAAAGGATGCCATCTATGTTAGAATTGAACAGCTCTTCCTCAACAGAGGAGGAGGAATATAACACTATCTCCTGTCTACAAAATGCAATTTTGATGTCAACACACAAGAGGAAAGCTAAATGGGCTGCTGAATGCCCAGATACAGGCACTTGCGTAGATGACCATACACAAAAGGTGCCAAGTTTTGATCTTCCTTGCCAGCATTGGTCAACTCTGAAGAAGATCTGTACCCAACATGGTGTCTTCCAGGACTCATTGTTCAAGTGTGGTCTTGTCTCTACTCCTCAGTGTGACTGTGGTGCTCCTTGACAAAATATCCACCATATTGGGCTTACACCAGCCCAATGTCTAATTTTTTTCAACATAGACCACACTGTCCTTGAATGGCTGGGTGGAGTGGACATTAACATTTAAACTACTATAAGTCCATGTATTTGCCACACGCTAAATAAATAAAGGGGTTCAAACTGGCGGCCCATGGGCCAGATGCGTCACATGCAGGCTACGCCTACCCCGGCTCCGTGAAGGGAAAAAATATGATACATCACATGACGTGGCGAGTTTGACACCTGTGTTTTAGAACTAATCCATTCTCCCCACCATCCAGTCAGAACTGATGAAGTTTCTTGGATGAGAAGTGAAATGTCTTCTTGCTCAAGGAAAAAATATTGTCCAGTTGCCTTTTGAAAAAGCACGAGACTTGCAGCTTTTGCTTGAAATTGAAATTACTTGAAATCTGGAGATAACATTGAGTCTCAAGTCTAATAACCAATTATAGACTATCCTCCAAGAATTTATCCAACCCCCATTAAAATTAGTAGCACTAATTATAACATCTTCTACTGTTTTATTCTACATATTTATTACATGCTGTAATTATACATACATTTTCCCATCAATTTCATTGGTTGATTTGAGGGGAGATAAAATTCTGACTATCCCCACCTCAAATCTCTTATATTGCAACAAGTAAAATATTTTAAATGTGTGGTGTTCACAAAATGATGTACTTTAATCAAGCAGCACAGGTTATACAATTAAATAATGTATTATTGATAAGTATCATCAAAAATGTTTTTAAAAAACAACATTCAATTTTGTATTATGGAAGAATTATTCAAGCACCAGCATTAAAAATGTAATGACATAATTTATTCAGAAATTTTGTGGATGTGAGAGAATCTGTTACACATGGGGGAGCCAAAGTATTCTTTTGACTAATGCAGAGAATGACTTTATATAGCACATCACCAAATCAAACCGTTATCATGTCAAAGACCCACATAAGGAGGGTGGGGTACAATTAAGAAGCATAAAATATACAAATTGAATAAAACTCGAAACTAAAAGATACATCAGAATAAAACATACTTTTATTTAATAACAAACATTAAAAAGCTGAAATTTTTTAAAAAGCTAAAAGCAATCAAAGAGCAGGGGTAAGAACAAGAAATATATATGAGGAGCATGTCAAACTAGATCTATCACAATACATATATAACAATACACATACATACACAAATATATATTTTCAGCTTTTAATATGTAATATTTTATTCTGATGTATTTTTATGCTTTTGAATTCTTTGACCCCTTTCCTTATGTTGATCTTTGACCATAATATAGCATGTCAGTAATCTTAGAAGAATATGAAAAACAATTACAGAACCAATGTATTTTCGTTGAATGTACTCTTTCCCAGTTCTGTAGGTTTATTTTCTTTTAAATTTAAGCCATGTGAATTTACTGATCAAGGCCACCAAGTTGTGTACTGCATTCAAACACTATAGAATAGAGGATGAATTGTTACAGGCAGTTGCTTGAAGATTTCATTTCTTAATAATCCTTCAGTAAACAAAAAAGATATTGATGTCCTGTAGGGCATAGAGGATAGGTTGACCTAATACAGAAGTATTTATGAGTCCCTTGTTAATAACTATACTGTGTATGAAAACACTAGGTTTCACCCACAGGTCTTTCAAAATAAGACACCAACCCTAATGGATGACACAAGTAACTCAAGACACTTTCATTATGAAGTGTTTTAATAGAAACATTGAATGGAAATTCTGGGTGTACTATAAAAATAGTGTGACTTTCTTAGGGAAAAATATTCTGCCATTGAAAGCAAACATAAGAAAAAAAGTCAGTAGGATTTAGTATGCTCCATTTTCCAGCAGTATATTGCTGATTGTTTTTGTTAGGTTTCAGCTATCTGAAAAAGATTTACAGAATGGATCAGATTCTGCATTCTGCCTGTACGAATTACACTGTTATAGACTGAAAACCTTAATTCAGGAAATGGAGTGATTTCTAACACAATCCAAATAGAACTGAGCCACTTGATCATATTTCCTAAAATAGTTTGTTGAAAGAAACTTTCATACATTCAGGAGAGATTATGATTTGCCCTTAGTTAGAGATTAGGATTCCAATGCCTGAAATATAAAATAAAATTAGATATAAAAATTCTATGAACCAATGAATAAGTAGAAATATTATGATACACATCAGCAAACTTTGAATGGAAGATTATATGTTATCTCTTGCAGATGTAATTTTTATTTATACTTATTTACATAATTGATTTGCTTTTCCTATTTAATCTTCAGTTATATATTGAACCAAGTATTGGTTTACATATCAGAGCAAGAAAACTTGATTAGAAGTGAGCTTATATAGAAATTGGTAACTTGTGATTTTGCAGTGTAAGGCATTACAGAAAATCTATTCAAATATATCTTCAATTTCCTATAGTTCAAATGGCAGATGTTTTTCACTGAACTCTCCAATAAAACTTGATTTTGCCGCCCAGTGCATTTTTTTTCAGTCTGTTCCAAGATATCAGACATATCTCTAAAATGAAATTATTTCCACAAGAAAATGATCGTTTTCTTTAAAGCAGTCTTACTGCTACTAGGTGCTAAGATTGGCAGTTTCCCTTGATCTAGCATGTGTGCTATGCCTAAAAGTATGGTATATATTCCTGCACAAATATGAAGGGGAGCTTTTCTCTTCTTTGGTTTTATTGTATCATTATAAAGCACAATTAATACATTATATTGAGTATAGTGTTTATACAACACTGACTAGAGATTATTAACACTAATACATAGAGAACAAACTTTTAAAGACGAATAAAGTTTATATCAAAATTAATCATGATTTCTCAAAAGTCAATGTCAAGAAACAACTATTGAGCAATATCAATGTCACCGTGACAAGCCACATAGCTCCCCTATGAAGTAGGCATACATACAAAGCACTCACCTAATGTGTTAATAGAATAGAATAAAATAGAACAGAACAGAATTCTTTATTGGCCAAGTGTGATTAGTCACACAAGGAATTTGTTTCCGGTATATATCTTATCTTTCTGGCTGGCTGTCTAATTTATTAGCTCTCCAATTTACCACATGGTAACTCTGGTGTATTTAAACTTGGTGTATTTAAATTATTCTAAAAATTCAGAATCCAATCAGATTTTTTTTAAATTGTAGTGGAAGCTAAATACCACACAATAATTCCAAATGCTCCTAGAAAAATTAAGATAGCATGAGAAGATTTTTGTTTACATGACATAATTTTCTCTTAAGGTCCCTTGTGTATCTTATCAGATGATAAATATGGAAGTGTCTACAGCCAGAAAGTCCTCCATAGATCAAGCAATTGTTAGGGTAAGAAGATAATATTGTTAAATAAAAATTGAAGAAGTTAAAAATTCTGACAATATTGCAGCAATTGCAGTTTCCCATCTACTTTTTTCAAAATCTGAATATCTTAATAATTCATCTGTATTGTTTCTATGTCCCTTTTGTGGGTATTTATTACAAGGACTGCTAAAAGATTAAATTAGTGGCATATGTCGTCTAATGATAATAATTTTGTAAATTTCAAATTATGTTACTTCTGCTAATTTTTAAAAATAACCTTTAATGATAAAATATATTTGAAAAAAAAATGCTATCCATCTGTCCATCCATCCATCCTTCAAAACTGAATGTTCCTTAGGACTGAAATAGTTTGATTTACTCATGTAATTACTAAATACTAAAAGTGTGACAATATTTTTGGAAACAAAGGTAACTGAAAGTTCAGTCTAGTCAAGGTTTGAAAATGCATTACTTCCTCATGTGTACCTCATGAGTGAAACTAAATATTCAATTCTAAAAAATGATGTTACTGTTGGTGAAATATTTGCCATTATGCAGAAGGTGTATGACACATCACTGGAGAGACACAGAGAAAAAAAAATTAACTAAAATAACTCCACTTAGTGTTTGAAAGAGCAATGTAATGAAATCTGTTTGCTGTGCTAGCTGTCTCCAGATTGGGCTGTAATTACACCACACAAGGAAGAAAGGTAGCTGAGTCTCAATCTGGATCATTTATGTAAACTCAGCCTTCTTGTCAACGATGTTCTCAGATTGCAAGCATGCAAACCACAAAAATCATCTCCTATGAACAAAATAGAGACAGTGTCTGATTGCAGGCTTCTGATATACCATGTATTCTCTCTGTAATTGGACTTTAACATTTGACACAGTAAGGTTAAAACACTTCTTATACATCCATTCAGGGAATGAAATCCTGTACGGAGGGAAGAGAGGAAGAACTATCACTTAATCCTTTCTGATAGGGAATTGAACCAGAAATTGATTTTAACATTTGTCAAAAATGAAAACCGAGAAAAATTTCTGGGTAAACGTAAGGAAATACGGTATTGGTTTCTGTACGATATAGAAAAAGCAAACACAGTTTAAAGCTCCATTTTTTTTAATCAGAATTATACACAAACAGAACAGAATTTCACAAACAATTCAACATCACAGTAAACGCTTTCCATACTTACACCATTCTTTCAGCAACCTGTTTATAAAGGTTAATAGTTTACAAGGTTAGTTCATATTTCAGGGCGCACAGAAAGTGCTACAGAAACATTTCAAGTAGTTAGATTAAAAAAAAAAAATCCGTTCCTTTCTGCCAATTCATCAAGCTGCTTTTTGTGTTGATAAATTGCTACATTAATTCTACTTTTAAGCACCCCGCTTAAAAACGTGCTTAAAAACCCACTGCTCCCAACACCTGCAGCTTCATGGCCCCCTCTGTCTTCTCTTCTGCAGGAAAACCACAGGCCACCATGCTGGCGCCATCCCTGACTATGTCCAATCAATAAGGACTTATTTCCTGTCCATTTGCTGAGGTCACAGAAGCTTGTGTCATTAATTATTTCTACCAGTGCAGCCTCAAGTGTGCTTCTGGCATGACAACTGAAAACTGTTTGACCTTTTTTTCCCTAATTTTGTTTGCAGCAGTTCCGAAGGAGACGTGTTCATTTGGGAATGTAGTGAATGGTACAGAAACACTTTTTTTTAAAGCCACAAATGCATTCGGACTAGTAATGACAGATCTGACTTTTGCAATCACCTGTTCTGTTCGGCTTGTTTCCGCAAATGAACAGCAGTTCCCCCACCCCCCACCCCCCAATTCTACATTATGAAAATCTTGTCACAGCATAAACAATGTTTTCTAAGGCAGATCTGGCCTCAGAGGGAGGGAAACATTCTAGAGCTTCCAGTGCGCTGTTTCCATGGCAACGACATAGGTCAATAGCTGAAGTCACACCTTTGCTAGCCTTGATTGCATCTTGCAACTGTGAGAAAACACATGCAGAGTATTACCAGCTTGGACAGAAATAACTCTATGCAGAATATTTAAGAAAACATTATGGATTTTGTAGTTTCATAAACTAGGTTTCAAAAGCCTATTTAACTATATTACTTAAATTATATTGATATCTTCAAATCAATGAAACAGTTTAATTGATTTAAATTAGTTCATCATTTACAGATAAATACATATATTAAACCATTTTATTACAGTTATAACATAACTACCATAAAAAACTTCCAAATATTCATCTGTGTGATGTGTAATTATCTAGAAAGGATAAAACAAAGTACTCTGTATTTAATGAATACATGAATATACATTTTGAATTAAATTTCACTACCAGCAAGTACATTACTATACTATCATTTTCATGTTGCACGTTCCAATACAATGTGTATTGTACTATTTACACATTTTTTCAATTTAAAGTGGATACAGATTTCAGAATACATTTTCCAAGATGGTAATGATGATCAAACCTCTTTTCTCTGGAGTACATTTTTTTCCTGCACCGAGACCTCAATAAGATTAATCAAGAACCAGAAATAATGTGAATTTCAGTTCTTGGAAATATACCACCAAATAATTTTTTATTTTACTTTAAGGGCAATCATGCAGGTCTTTGGGCTGATCTTGCACTGTGCAATTTTTTTTTGAAACTTTGATCGGTAAAAGTATTTCATTCTGAACAATTAAACAATCCTGCAGGATAGAATAATGTTAGGGCACCTTAGAGGTTAAATATACATTATGGCACAAGGTTTCTGAATCCTAAATTGTAATCAATGAAAACTTTCCATAATACGTAACTTAATATTTACAATGCCAAAACACTGGCATTTTCACAGCAAAAGTTTAATACACCTATTTCTCTGAAAAAAAAATCTAAAAACTAAAGAAATGATATTAAAAAGTCACAACATTAAATGACTAACAGTTTCTTCTTGGATTTAAGGATACATCCAGATGTTTCAGACTATAACTGTCACTTTAGTCAAGACTCAAAATATTTGAGAGCTGTAGTTTGAAACATAAGATGGTACCAGCTTGCCTACCCTAAGTTAATACTCTTGGATCATAAATTCAACTAGAAAATATGAAGCATATGTTTAATAATGTAGTTGGATTAAACAGTATTTGAAGTGTTGGAATCTGCAACACTTATATGAGCTTCTGTTTCTGCAAAAGAGAAGAATGAATGAAAAAAAAACATTGCTTTCCTACTAACATTTCAACTTCAGGAGAAACATAGACAACAAGCATTTTCTATCATTGATTTTTTTTAAAATAGATAATTTTATTAAAGAAATGTTAAAAATAAAAACAATACGAATTTTGAAAGGGAAAAGTAGGAAAAGTAACAAATAAAAAAGTGACAAGAAATACAGCAAAAAGAGGAGAGGAGAGGAGAGGAGAGGAGAGGAGAGGAGAGGAGAGGAGAGGACAGGAGAGGAGAGGAGAGGAGAGGAGAGGAAGGGAAAGGGAGAAGGTTCTGGTCTTCTTAGCAGCAGTTGTAAGTACATTTATGTTTTATCCTGTCTCCATTAAGTTACAAAATAGCCTCATTCTTTCCATTGTTTACTCTTTCCAATTATTAAACCCATAATTCATAAGTTCATTTTTTTCTTCATTCAGCAAAAAAGTCCAATCGTTAATAAATGTTAATTATTGCCTTTCTCTAGTCAAGTCAATTTTGCCATCTCTGCTAATTCTGTTATCTTTACCAGCCATTCCTCCATTGTGGGTACTTCAGAGCATTTCCATTTTTGTGCATACAATAATCTCACCAAGATACAAGAGCAATCTTCCAAACTCTTTTCTTATTGACTATCCATTAGTACCAACAAGAACAGTTCTGGTTTCAACTGAATATTAATCTTCAAAATTCTTTATATCATTCTATGTATCTGAACCCCAAATTTTATGACTTTTTTGCAAATCCACCAAGCATGATAAAATGATCCTTCACGTTCTCTACATTCCAACATAAATTTGAAGCACCATTACACATTCTATTTGTTCGAATACATCATTTTATAAAAGTTATCTTTTATAAACATTTCAATCTTTTCAGCAACATATTTTCCCATTGTTTTGTCAATATATTATATCTTAGCCAATTTTATCACACTTTTTCACTTGTTCTTCTATTTCAAATTTCAACAGATGTATACATTTTAGCAGTTACACATTCATTTGCACATGGTTCAGTTTCAAATTCTGTTTTGTGCTGTTCAATTACAAATGTTATCTACCTAAAATCTTTCTCTTAACTGTGCATAGCAAAACCACTGAAAACTAAATCCCTCTGCAGTCCATTGATCTCTTGATTTCATTTTACATCCTCCATCATTTAGGAGCATCTGATTGTGGAGCAGCCCTAACACAGGTATGAATAGCACTTGATCAACCTTTTTATTTTTGCCTCCTATTTTAAGTTCTGTTCCACTGAATTTTTATTATCTTTCAATTTTATTGTTCTTATTCGTGTGCTTAATTTTGTGACATTTTTCACTGCTCTAATTCTCTGAGAAAAAGTGGCTTAAAATACCAACATAACTTATAAAAAGATTTAATAGAGAGAATATTTATATTGTATTTTATTCCAACAATCTTAAATCAATGTCCATGATTCTATCATTCATCCATCCATCCGGCCAGCCAGCTACTCTCTTTCTCATTCAGAAACCACCCATCTCCCTCACAAAACAACTTTTTTTTATATATTCCCAACAATCCTATGATGATATTTACACCTGAGATACTGTGACTTTCCAGTACCTCTGCTAGTCACTGTGTTTCTTTCTTATTTGTTGAAGGTTTTGAATGGGTATTCCTTCTAAGTTTGTTTATACATAGTTATCATAAAGGGACAATTGGTATAAGCTACAAAGAAAAGATGCTTTATCCCTTTTTTTTTTAAAAAAAAAGATGTCCAATTTGACATCCATTTCAAAACTTATAATACAACACCCCCCCTCCAAAAAAACCCTCTATCATCCTGCCACTTGGGCATTTAACTATTGGACCTACATATAGCCTTATTTCTTTTAAAATGAGTAAAGCCAACCATATTGTTGTACGATAAACATATTCAAGTAAGAAATGAATAGTTAACACCACAAATTTGTTTTGTACTTTCAACTATGAGCAGGCACTTGTACTTTAAAATAAGCAGTTGATCTTCTGTTGAAATAGGAGGGCATTTATCTCAAATGGAGCTAACAACAGAATTGAAATATCATTTTTAGGGAGGTGGTCATGTTCAGATAGAAAGGTTAGGGCCAGCCACATATCCTGTAATTTAATGTATCTTAGAAACCTGAGATGTTCCATAATTGCTTTTTCCAAGTGTCCTTGAATTGAGATACAATGTACTTTTATCTACTTATTTATATCATGTCTAATTTTTAAATATACCAAAATTGCTGACCTAAGTCAATAGAGTACAATAAAAATTACCTCTACAATCAACTAAAAGCGGCAGTACACAGAAGTAAAACAATTACTGTATTGCTTTTTAACAGCAAATGTCTAAAGTCACATTCCTCAGAATTTTTACCTACACAGGAATTACTTATATATTTTTTAAAGCCCTAGCAGAACTGAAGTTTTTGCAGAAAATGGAATGTAGCACCCATTGTTTTGAACTTGAAATCTGGCTAATTCATCATAACATAACTCTATTTTCTCTGAGGCCTTGATTCTCCAGTTTAAGGAGCCTTTCTCCCAGACTGTATGGCTTTTTGAAGGATTTTATACAGTCCTTCAAGTTCTAACTTACAATTTTAAAAAAGCAGTGTGTTTCATATACTCCTATGAAATCTATCAACTAAACAACAAGAATTGTTGCTTAGGTAATTTAAAACAATAACTAGTTTTTTCCCTAATACCATTTCTAGTTCTAGATATTTAGCCTATTCAAGAAGTGGCATTTTTCACACTGGCAGTGTATATTTCTAGAAGTAAATATAAGCATTTAAGCTTCTTTACTAGAAAGGATTGTCGGTGGCACCGTCTTAAAAATTGTGTGAGTTTTTAAAATTATTATTTAAGGTGAGAATACTGAAGGAAAATTCCACTTCAGTTCCAGCTAGATTGAACAAAATTCGTCAAAATTTTCACACCCAACATTGAGAAAATTCTATTGATTCTGATTAGTTTCCTATATAGAAGAGACACTGACAGAACGTTACAAAAGTCTGCCCAAACTGATAAAGCAGGAAAAAGGAATAGTTCAAACCTAGTTACCCTTGCTTTTTGCAAGCTCATACTGCAAAAGTGCATTCTTTATTTGGAACTTCAACCTTCTCGCTGTCCCCACATCTGAATAAACTCTGCATCTACCATGTCTAGGAAAGCAAATGTATACCGCTACAACAGTCTCTCAAATATAAATAGAATCCCAGCCTATCCATCTTTAGGACTGAACAAAATTACAAAATAGTGCTGCAGAGGCAAAGGTTCCCTGCTCTAATTGGTGACCTGACTCTCACTCAGACCAACCATTCCCTGCTCTCTCTCGTTCTCATTTAGCTCCCAGCCTTCTTTATTGGCCACTTACATGGCATCCTATATCAAACTTCGTAACTTGCTAAAGAGAAAAAGGGGGGGGGAAGCAAACCTAAAATTGATTTGTGGTCAAGCAACTAACTAATCTATTAAGAGTTTGCCATGCTTTTCTAATTTTGTTTTTCTCTTGTGGAGAACCTTCTGCCTCACTAAGTGCTGATATTTCGTCTACCAAGCTGTTAGCCTGAAACAAGGCCAATACAATTTGTAGCTAATAGATTTACTTTTCCTTGTTACAGTTGGAAGGTTTCTGTATTTCTTACTACAGATCTGATTGGTGTTTGTGGCTTCTCTCCTTAACCTCTTCCTTCTTTTTTAAATGGCAGCTGGACAAACATTTATTTAAAGTGCTTCATTTTATATAACTTTTTGGCTGTGCTATAATACAGCTCTTCCTGTCAAAACACAAATTTGGAAAGATACTGCCAAATATTTAACAGTTTAGCTCTTTTATTATATATAGGGAGTATAACTTTACTACAAAACTATGCCTACTGGGCTGGATCCAGATTTTACCATTAAAAAAATAGAAAGTTTCGTTTGGGAAATAGAAAACTTTTGAGTCAATGGAGGTATTTTCTCACTAAGTATAGGATATGCGATTTTGTTAATTTCCTTTTTTCTAGTGTAGTCTGCTGCAACACCTCCTCATGTTTCAAGGGAATTTCCACCTCCAATGAGAACGTTTCAAGGGCTCCAACAGGGAAATTAGGAAACAATCTACAGGTGATTTGTGCTGCCAAATCTGGATTCTTAATCTTTATTTGGATCATAAGGGGTGAATCTATGAAGTCTAAATGCAAAGAAGGAAGGTTCAGTAAGATTGATTTTTTAAAAAGCCAGTTGAAGCAATTGCATAAATTACTTACAGAAATACATTATCAAAGAAATGTATTAATATGGGAAAAGCACTGCTCCAAATCTGCCTATAGAATCAAAGTTGGAAAATTACTTCCAAACAATTCAATTGTACTTATTTGTGAAACTGAATACCGTAAAGTTTTTAATATTACTTTTAATTATGGTCTGACAGTGTAATCATGTAAAATTATT
>JANHFK010006654.1:278163-289771 GCA_036250565.1 Sibynophis collaris
CTGTCACAGAGAAGGCTCTCCCCCTGGGGGTCGCCAGCCGGCATTGTCTGGCTGACGGCACCCTGAGGAGACCCACTCTGTGAGAGCGAACCGGTCGATGGGAGGTATTTGGCGGTAAGAGGCGGTCTTGAAGATACACAGGTCCCTTGCCATGGAGCACTTTGTAGATGGTAACCAGAATCTTGAAGCGCACCCGGAAGGCCACAGGCAGCCAGTCATACAAAAGCAAAATCATATAAAATAAAAAAAGGAAAATACATGCAATTTTATCCAAGGGACTTTCCCCATGTGCACCCAGATATGGCACAAACAGTTCTCAGCAATCTTTTTATTTCTAAGTCCCCATGATGCTGCCTTCATCTCATCCCCAACCGTACCTTAGGCAGTCTTAGTGTACTTACTTTAAGTAGTGCTTAAGCAGGCAACAGGTCATAGCGGTTTTACATAGTTGTGGATACAGTCTGACACGCTTTCTGTGGTCTATTTTATCAGTGATGCTGTTAAGGTGACTGTAGTCCAATGAGATCAGCCTGGCATCAATTAGCCATTTTGGGCTGTTGCTGAGGACACAACCGTTCCCTTCAGCTCTCTGAGCACGGTCTTCCCAAACCATTTCAAAATGAATTCTCCCTCTTTACCTGTTTGGTTCTTAAATCAATCTCAGCTCAGAAACCTGGACCCAAATACTTATCTGGTAGCTATGGTGGTGGTGATGGGGTGGCTGTGTCATGGAACAGGAAAAACTTGTCCTTCTCCCTGCTGACCCCATTCCCCCTCTTTGTTCGTTGTTGTTTAGGCTGCTTGGAAAATGGGTTTACTGCTTTTTCGGAAGAATACTAAACATGTATTTAAACATTAATGCAAACAAAGCACTTTTTGAGTCAGTATATTTTTCAAAGAAGTAGCATGGCCAAGGCAGCTGCTTTGAAAAATGTCCCTGGTTGTCTTTCTTGGTGTATGAATGCAAAGATTACACTTCCTTTGGCTTTTTCAAAAAAGTGACTGCTTTGCATGCATGAAATAACTGATGTGGAAATGGAGGTACTAACAGATCACTATTTAGAGTAATAATCAGTAATCTGATTATTGCTACAGATTAAGAGACTAGCGGTGCTGAAACTTTCTATTAATCATGCAAATAAAATTTCGCCCATGAATTAAAATGCTTGCAATTCAAGGTATTATGTAAGCCAACCAATATTTGTTATATTTATTTACATTTAATTACACTAGGCCATTTTCAGGAAGCCGTTGTCATTTCCTTACATATAGCTATTACCAGTATAGTTTTTTTCTTAATTTCTGATCAGAAGAATAGACTATATCTGAAAAGACTACATCTGCACAAGCAGTATACAAGTTTTGAGGACCTATACTTCAGCAGAGCGATTTCAAACACCGCTTCTAATGTTTTTACATTTAACCTATATCTTTTATTCTTTTTTGTTCATGGGAGTTCAAAGAATATCTCCCTCCTGGAATAGGATCTTAATCGAGGATAACTGATTCTCATATGGTCACAATTCTCTAGAATATTTGACTAGTTTTAACAGATTTAAGTACCAATAAATGGCTTCTCATAGTAGTAACTAAAGTGGGCTTTTGAAATGGGCCAAAATCATCTAGAGAAAAAGGATCCTGCAAGAATACAAAGGACATGTTGGCATGAAAGATCAATGGGACTTTACATTTGCGGAGTGAGGAAACCAAGTCAGAATTTGTTAAGTTAAATGATTCTATATTATGAAAGAGGAACTTCAGCATGAGCCAAACTAGCTCTCAGGTCTCTCCTTGAACTAGCTCTGATTCAACAGAAATTACCTGGACATTTGACACAGCAGATCTAATTAAGAATCTTTATTGCACACTAGACTGAAGCCAGTTAAATTAGTTGACTGCCTTCTATAAAATGTAGACAACATTTATTGCACCTTCCCAATTTAAGCCAGTACCTTTTTCTCCTGCCTTTTTCACAGCTTAATGGACACCTTGCTTTGAGTTCCTCATGTTTATTGTGAGGTAGCAGTTGGTTATTGACATATTTGGCATTCCTGCCAAGAGAAACTCTAGCTCTCAATGTATCTCCCACAATAGCATCATGTGTATCAAACTGAAAATAGATGATAGGATAGATTACAGTCTCAAGTAATCTTTACTGTGATTAACTGTGAAGAGTTAACACTTTCCCTTTCCTTTGTTTTTGTTGTGGGAACAATAGCAGGGTATTTTATAGAACAGTATAGTGTTCTCATTATTAATCTTAACACAGAATTTCCATCCCTTCCCCATGTGTGTTTTAAATGGTAAATATGCTTTCTTCCTGCCCCACAATAAGAATTATAAAATTGCTTTAACTTCCATCAATAAGGTTCAAACCAGACAATTAAACATTAGCAAGAGATACAAACCCTACAGTATTAGACAGGGTTTAGATCAGTGGTGGGTTTCTACCAGTTCACTCTGGATTGGGAACCAGTAGTAATGGTGGCGGGAGGCTCCGCTCACCCGCCCGGATGCCATCATGGACGCTCTGTGCATGCGCAGAAGCTTCCACACATGCACAGAAGTACCATGCATGAGCAAAGCAAGCGTGTACATGCACGCGCTCCCAGTTGCAAACCAGTAGTGAAGGTAAGTGGAACCCACCACTGGTTTAGATACATAAAACTCAAGCAAAGTGACAAAAAACAATAGTCCTAACTAAATGTCCTTGTTAAAAGTATTGTAGTTCATACATTCCTATAAATGCTATGCTTGGGGTGGTATATCTAACTACTATATGAAGCACATTTTGTATGTAGGACAGGAAATATTCACTCAAGGCATTCACATCACAGTTCACTACGGTGGCCTTCTCAAAGAGTTATTTGTAGTTTTCAGTGTATACTTACAGGAGGATATAGTTTGGATGTTGATAAGCACAGGATCAAAATTTATACAGGTAGTCCTTGACCTAAGACCATAACCGAGCACAAATTTTCTGTTGCTAAATTTGAAGTGAGTTTTGCCTCATTTTACAACCTTTCTTTCCAGTTGTTTAGTTAGTGACAAGGTTGTTCAATGAATCTGGCTTCCCCATTGACTTTGTTTGTCAGAAGATTGCAAAAAGTGATCACATGACTTTGGGACACTGCATCCATCATAAATATGAATCAGTTGCCAAGCATCTGAATTTTGATGACATGACCCTAGGGATGCTGCAACGGTCATAAGTGTGAAAAATGGTCATAAGTCACTTTTTCCAGTGCCATTTTAACTTTGAACAATCACAAAAAGAATTTTAAGTCGAGGACTACCTGTGTATCATCTGGCTATATTAGCAAATTCAACAAGCCATGGCCATTATAGAACCCACAGTTCTATTGATCCTTAAGCCTTGATAATTCGGGCTCAAACACTTGCCTTCTGTCTGTCTCTCAGATGCCCTTAAGTTTAGCACTCAAAGGCAAAAGCTACAATGAGAAAATAGCAGCAGGTTGATTCTACAACAACCAGATATTCATGCAAATAATCCCTTTTCTCTGAGGAATCTGGAAAATGAGACTTTCAAATGAGACTCAGCAACATGGTTCCATTACCAAATTTTGTCAAGCAGCAGATATTTTAATGCATATGTCCATTCAGGCAAGTCCAACCTAGTAGAAGCTCTTCATATAACCACTCTTACGTTACAGTCAAATTCTGGGATAGGGGACTGGCAAATATAATTGACAGAGAGTAGAGGAGCATATAAACTGAAGTTACAAGTGTTTCCCAAAAGCAAGTTATTAGAGTATAATTAGCCTAAAGGCTCTCAAATCTGATCCTAATCAGCCTTCTAAAAATAAGAACAACAATAATTGCATCAATAATACACAGGAGCAATAAGAAACACACTTGGATATAGGAATATTTGCTGGCTATACACCTGATTGCCGTGCTACTTTGTAAGTGCATCCAGTTCTGAGTCTATCATGCCTGAAATCAGACTCAGCTGAAAATCCGATCCTGCCCTATTATTGCAGTTTATATACCTCTATCACACACACTGTACTGTAATTGTTATAAGCTGCTTTACGAGGCAATTTGTGATTGAAATCTGAGATGAAATACTATAATAGTAATAGCAAGGCTCATTCATATATTCCTTCAAACATAAAAGTTAACAAGTCTTTAGAATGAAGACGTATTTTAGCTACTCACCTTGCTATAGTCTATTAAGTCTTCTTTGCCTTGAGTCTTAAACCATGTAAGAAAAACAAATAAAATGATATTATTACAAGCCTGTAAATCATAAGCTGCACAAAACTCTAAGAAAAAACTAATGTTGTGCTAAACAGGTTTTCCTGTCAGTTATGTCCAACTCTAGGGCCCGGTGTTCATCTCTGTTTCTTGGCCGAGGGAACAGCGTTGTCTGAAAACAATTTCCGTGGTCATGTGTCCAGCACAGCTAGGTTATACGCCAAAGGCACACAGAACGCTGTTACCTTCCCACCAAAGTGGTACCTATTAATCTACCCTCATTTGCATGCTTTCGAACTACTATGTGGGCAGGAGCAGAGGCAAGTAATGGAATCTCACCCCATTGCGTGAAGCTCGGATCTCAAACCCGGGCTATAAGTTCTCCAGCCGAGAAGCTCATCTTCTTTAACTATTAAGCCGTCATGCCCCTGTGCTAAATAGAAAACCCATATATTTGTTCATCAGGTTTAAGAACTCAAATTTGGCTTGTCAGGTGTCTACTAGTTTCTGTTCTACTGACATCTTTCAGAGAGTGGACATGATACATGCTGCACAAAATAACTAGTTCTTTCAACTACCCCTCAAGTGGAATTCTTTCTTTTGTTTCTAAGAAAGACTGTGATGAGTTTATGGATCAATGAAGCATGGCCCTTAGCCATATTCCGCATTACTTTCCTCTATGCAATTACAGTCTCATGAGAAAGAATGGGAGCAAGCAAATTACATCCACCTCTGCATGTAACCCATAGTAGCAAATACAGCTCTGAAGGATCAGCCTTACATAAAGACAGAGCTTGCAATATAGAAAATACACACTGTCAAACTTTTTGAAGGATTCCCCAGGTAGAAAAGAGGCAAGGGAGCAAGGTGGGGTGCTTCACTCTAAAACTACCCATTGAAGAAAGAGTCGTGTATTAAACGACTTATATCAAGGCTTACATTAAAATGCTTTTATTGAGATAGCTTTTGGGAAGGAACCACAATCATAAGCTAAGCAATAATATTAAAGCCAGTAGGCTAACATGTGCCCAACCAGCTGTGTTTTGAATTATAATCATATATGCATGAGCAGCTCATTCCCTCTGCTTTATGCTAGAAATATTCAATTATTGTAAAACTAAAACTGTAGAGAAGGCAGGCATATTTTAAATTACATTTATTTTTGTATTTTAATAAAATTGAGTCTAACCGGATGAATTTTAAAAAGAAATTACCATAAGAATCATAGACTTTATGCACATAAACACATTCAACAGCAGCACATTCAATTTCTAGTTCTACTAAATAATAAACATGCAGAAATGGGGAAACTATTTCTTTGTATAAATGCTTAGTGTTCTTCAAATGGAAGAAAAAAGAGAATTATAACAATAATACCTTTTATGGAACCGAATAGTTGGATTCAGACTCTATAACAAACTCTAAAAACCATGTTAACTATGGTTTTTTAAAAACAAATTAATATGAGGGGATGATTATGATTTTGTAACATGTACAAACATAGGCACTATCGATGTAATTACTTATTTACCTCTTTAATTTGCTTAATCCAGACTTCTCTTCCAACAAACTCTTGATGGAATACTACAGGAGCAGAATTTAAGTTAAATGACAGGGAATCATTCGAATTTTCATCAATAAATGGCTGAATATCAGCATTTAGCTGAAAGAAAGAGATTAAAATCATGAAGTTAAGAGTAGTTATCCACAGGAAATGCATTTAACAACAACTAATATTATGTGAGGACTGCAAAAGACAGCTGATCTTTACACAGCTATTGAGATTTGATTATTCTAATATTTTAACTGAATCTTTATGTTGATGGTTTCATTTGTTTGTGTTAACGTTACAGCAATCACTTGCCATACATACCATGAATAAGATGGGATGCAATTTTCTAGATAAATACATTGACAATTTCCAGGGCGGCCAAGTACCCTCTTTTGTCCCCTTTCACAGATGCTCATGCAGCTATCATAACTCCCCAAATCTCTCTAATTCCATACTGAGCTCCCTGTAAACCTTCTGCTCACTCCTCCTATTCGCTCACATTAGTTTCCTGGGATTAGTTGGCTACTTTGACAGCTGTCTCAGTTTTAAAGGCTGTAAGTATATCAAATCAACTTAGCACAGGGAAATGAATTCTGTGATATGCTAAATACTTCATATAAGTATTTTTCCATGCAGTTTAGTCACAAGTGAACGAAATGTGTATGAGTGTGTTTTTAAGAAACATATTATCTACAGAAAGACATGCTTCTTGAAAAAAGATGCTGGCTGCTGGGCCATTCGAGAAGCTTTTAAAGAAGAGGAAAGTCATACCTTGTGACACATAGACATGTGCTTTCCATATTTAAACGCCATCTTCTGAATTCCTACAGCATGCTTTGCCAGCTCCATTGCAGCCTGGCAGCCTTTTGCCAGCAAAACACAATGAGATTGGAAAACCTGCTCTTTCCAATCTGATATTCTGATGTCGTCTGTGAGAATGTTTTCCTAGAAACACAAAGAAAGATGTTACACATTCTAAAAATAATCGACAATGATAGAACAATGTAATTGCTTAACACATGCCACTTGAAACAATTCATTCTGCTGGCTTAAGAGACAGACATTATAGAAATACATGGTTTTTTTTTAAATGTTAAACTTCTGCAGAATATTCTCAATATCTTTCTCCTCCTGGCAATTATCTCCCTTAACTTATAAACCAAGCTATAAATTCCTGAGATCTATCTAGATCTCTATGCTGGGATTGTAAAGTGACTGAATTATAGTTAACTACTAATTATCACACTACTAATGTAAGTACGATTACAAAGCAAAACAAAACCAAAATATAAATATTAGCCTGGAAGAAAATACGAGTCTATAAAAAATAGGTGGTTACAGGAAAAGCTTTGTGATGGACAGAGGAAAAACTGAACAGTTCCTTGATTTCTTTCTAGAATCATCCCCTTCTGTTGCTTTAAAGGAGTATCGAGAAAAGGGGTTTCAGGACATAAGACATAAATTTACATTTAGAGAGCCAGTTTGGTCTAGTGGTTAAGGCACCAGGCTAGAAAGCAAAAAACCATACGTTCAAGTCCTGTCTTACCTATGAATTTATAATTATTGTACAATTTTAAAGGTGGGATGTATACACCCCACCTTGATGTAAACAAACATCAAGCTGTCTTCATACTAAGTCCTGTTATAAAAGCATTTAAATCTGTCTGGGATAGTCCAAAAACTATGGATATTCAACATCTTAGAAGAAGCCTTCAGAACCCCCGATACCGCTGATTTAACCTGAGATCACCTGATAAACAAAAATCCCATAATGTACAGACAGAACCTGCATTCATTTTTATGGGAAATATAATATCCATACATTGTAGGTTGATATCATATATATTATTCAAAGTGGTTCACCAATATTTTAATTACACCCAGGACTTTTTATTATTGCAGTGACTTTTGCTTCTTTTTGCTTCTTTATCTACCACGAAGAGATTTAATGGTGTCTTTCAAGGGTAAATAGCTGCAAAAAAGCACACAATCTATTTGGTCCCTGCCTTCAGGATGGACTGGAAGGCAGCTAAAGATCAGGCAAAAAGTGAGTATGCCATCTACACAATTCTGGCTCTATGAGTTACTTCAATTAAGTTGCTCTGAAGAGAGAACTAAATCTGCATGACACTATAATTTTCTAGTAAGGTATTATCTGACGTAAAATTGGTAAGAAAGGAAATAAAATCCCTGCATTCAGTTGTAATCTTCCTCCTTTGTGGCTACTGCCAAAGAGTGCTGTGTTGCAAGGAGATAATATGAGACTGATGGGAAAAGTAGTACAATTCCTCAAAGCCAGCTTGCCGAACGTTGTATCATTTCATTTCATTGTTTTCAACTTCCATGAAGGAGGTGATAATGGGAAAAGAGAAGGCAACAGGGAAACGTTTGCTCTTCTATTTGTGACAGTTCAGTAAGTGGCAATCATGTTTAGTTTAGAACATTTCCTGGATTTCAAGCACAGATAAGAATGGACACCCAAATAAAATGTTAATGATCTGCCATTTTATGCAATGTTATAATGAGCCTTAAAGGTGAAATGTTTTGGAATTGGTGAATGAGGACAACAGAGCAATAGTATCAAGGTACATGCTCTAAATTCTAAAAGCTCGATGTTCAATTGCATGTTCACCTAAAATCTGAATTACTAATTACTTATTAAACTTATATGCTGACCATCTCACTCTGCAAAGTGATTTTATTCATTTTTATTTACATGAGTATGATTTCATTTAAACGCTGTTAAATCTTAAATCTTTATTTGTGCAGTAGAATCGTACGGCTGGCAAAAAGTAACAGATTTTGAAAGAAGTTAAGTTTGGTGTCAAGTAAGGCACATATTCATTTTCAGTTTTTACGTTTTACCTAAAATGAATAATCTCATTAGGTTCAGTATAACTGTCTGACTATTATCATTTGCAGAAATGTAGCAACTGCATCAGGCAGCTTCCTCCAGAACCGGAGATTTTATGCGACACTGAATGAATGTAAGAACAGAAATGGAAGATGCAGAAGAACGGGCTGCCACAAGTAAGTGTATTGTTTCCAACATTGTATAACATATATACAATTGATTAACCAGTTCCCAACAACACATGTCTATTCATCTATGCGGATGATACAGCAGTGGCTGCACAAGGATCAATTATTGATGAGATAGCTGGGAAGCCTATGGTTGCACTTGTAGAATTAAGACCATATTACACCATCAAGGGAGCGCAACCATCTATGTTGTGCACATCAGCTTTGGCCTTGAGTGTCTCTGTAGCGGAGCATGCTGCTCCAGTGTGGGGCACATGCGAAACAAGTTGATATCACCATCAATGAAGAAGGGACAGGATGCCTCAAACCTACACCAACTGAGAAAATATATACTCTTACTGGCATTGCTCCACCTAAGATCAAAAGAAAGGTACCAGCAGATGCTGAGAAAACTAAGCAAGAGAATGTCTTTGACATCCTCTGAATAGCCCCAAGCCCACCGACTCAGATCTAGGAACAGCTTTATAACATTCTTGAGGGTACACAAAAACAAAAACAAATTAAAAGATGGAGGAAGAAGACCATCAAGCAAGGGATAACATTAAAGGAGGATCTGGCTGAAGGACCTCCCTTATCGTACCTGGAGGATCCTGAATAGATAACATGCTGTGTGGATGTGGAGAGAAACAGAACCCAGCCCATCTGCTAGTATGTCGGCTAGTATCAGAAACATGTACCAAGAATGACTTTATTATTGGCCTATGACAAAACCAAGAAGGTGGCTTCATTCTGACAGTTTAGAGTTTGATCTAGACACGGAAGAAGAAGCAACGGCATCCAAAGAAGGCATTCAGTCTGAGTACCTATTAATAATGGATGCAAATCAACTGCTTCATTTATTTTAATTAACATTCCGCAAGGCTTGTCTGCCCACATGTGAAACAGATAGCTTCCTATAATGCCAAATGTATTTAAAAGTAACTAGTATACGTGCGTAACATATAATGGGTGGGTCCTATCCTGAAAATAACTTGCAGACCCAGACATTTCTGTATCAGTCCATAGTAACTGCTATTATAAATATATATTTGTCTTCCCCCTTAAAGAATAATTACTGGCACTGAATAAAATGCTACAGTATTATGATCACTTTTAAACATGGAAGCCCATACACTCCAATGTAGGAGGTCCTGAGAAAATTTTTGCATAAGGGTTATCTATCAATAAAGATGTGTGCATATACACACAAAACAGGGAAGCTGCTTTCTCTTAGGATATTTCTAAGGAATAGCAAGATGGCATCAACATACACAATAGTGCCCCTGATATTATAATGTTGAAAAAAAAATTAAGATGGGTGAAATTTCCTGAAGATATAGCCAAGTATTATGAAATCTCTGTATTTTCATATATCCCATTAGATTTTAGCCATTTATATTTTAAACTTCACACTTTATAAGAACTAAATTTCTCTTATAAGAATTATGGCAATGCAATCTCTCACTTTTGATTAAAAAAAAATGTTTTGGAATGCCCAGAAGCATGAACACAGAACTTGCTTACAATATTCTAGCTGGAGAAGTCAGGGAGTTGAAGTCCACACATCTTAAATTTGCCAAGTTGGAAAAACACTGCCCAGTTCCTGGAGGACATCTTTCTCCCAAGAACATCTGCCCATCCAACAAGCTCCCATAAGGAGGAACTGCCTCAGGTTCCTCTTTTAAACTTTGCCATCTCATGGGACCTAGGAAGTATGCTTTTTCACACTGTCCCTATGCTCTGGAATAGTCTCCCATCCAATGTAGGAAAAGCCTCAATTCTGCTTTCCTTTCTACCTTCATATACACCAAAGGACCTTTTATAAATGAAGCTGAAACCTTCTGCAGTACTAATAGAAACACCATATAGTATGATAAGTTATGACACATACATAATTCAGAAGTAAACTGTAAAGTCTTAATATAATTTATAGTTTCATAAATATATTTAGGATGCAAATATAAAGATAACATTTCTGCCAACGTTTATATAAATGCAACCACATTTTTAAAAGAAAGCTAAAGTATGACAGTTCCTGCAATCTGGTGAAACTGTTTGATATTATTAAACACACAAGACATGTACTGGGAGAAAAAAATAGAATTTGGAAATAGGATATTCTGATTCCATCTTTCATTTTTCTTGTAACTTCTATCTAGTCTTCTCTATGGTTAAACACTTGCCCCTATTCTCATCCAGATAGGTCTCACATATGCAGGCCAAGCAGGTCCACTTGTTCCTCAATTAACAAATTGTGGAGGATGATGGTCTTATTACAAACAAACCTGGCATTAACTAACAGAAGCCTGAAGCAAATAAACCCAGCAACACCACAGTTGGTGTAGAGAACGTAGGGAAGAGGCAGTTAATTTTGAAGAGGACACCATCTCCTTTTCCTAGAACTCCATCCAAGATTTCCCATCTTATCTCCTTCTGTGGTAATTTGTCTTCTGTCCCTATAACTCATAGGAAATATCCTCAATCTAAGCTACATCCTCAAGCTCTGAAACATTCTTCCAATCAAACTTTCTCCTCACTGTCAAATATCATTCGAGTCTGGCTATCAAGCTAAATGGCCTTTTCTGCCAGCACTATTACATAGTGTATACATACTGTATAGCCCGCTCCCAATTTGCTTCATATTACTTGCAAAAATATGTTTGGCTGTGTGTAAGAATATGCAATACACATGCCCTCTCCTCAAATATTTCCAGGAGGTCAGCGGGACTCTCTAGGCCAGTGATGGCGAACCTATGGCACGGGTGCCACAGGTGGCACGCGGAGCCATATCTGTGGGCACACGAGCGTTGCCCT